>LOND01007295.1:0-20336 GCA_014220965.1 Paragonimus kellicotti
CAGCTGTCGGGTTTTTCGGGATGAATGACTATCAGAGTAATTCGGCAAAGCGTACGCTGGAGGCTTGTAGTCCGTGAAAATAATGAAGTCACGTCCCTCGAGTGCGTGATGAAAATTACGCACAGTTCTAAATACAGCTAACAGTTCACAACTGATGGTGCTGTATCGCGATTCAGTCTCATTGAAGCGTTGGAAGAAAAGTGCGATCGGTTGCCACGTCTTCAGAGTTGCTTCCTGTAGCATTGCACCCATGGCTATGTCTGATGTGTTCACGGCGACGCTGATCTGTGCCTCCGGTTGTTGGTAGTGCAACACGAATGCAGAGGCGAGTGACTCCGATACAGTAGCGAATGCCGTAGTGGCTACACAGGTTAGGGGCAAAGTAAGTTTATTGTACCGAAGTGAATCAGTCAGAGAGGCTGCATAAGCTTGGAGTAGTTGAGAATCAATTAACGATGGTGAGTCACGAGTCCACTGGAGCGACGGAGCCTGAGAATTTTGTCAGGAAGTGGACACGACTGAATGGCCTAAACCTTGGTGTACAATCTGTCAGGATTCTCGGCTACACGCAGTCTATCGTGACAGCTGTGAACCGCTTGATTCGGCGCTGAACGAGACGGAATGTCGGAGGTTTGTTCGCATGAAACCGGTTCTGTAAATTAATAAGCAACCGTTAACAAATTACACAACTTGCAACCAAGTGAACTTTGTGCACGGAACCGTCAGCAAATAACCAATAATACGGTAGCGTAAACAGTCTAATATGGCGGTACACAAGTAAAGGACTGTTTAAGTGAGAGTTCGTAGTGTCGATGCAGAGTGGGTTACGTGTAATAATGTAAGAAATGTTCGTCCAGTATTTAGTGTAATCAATACATGGGGATATATATGTAGGACCTACAGTACGATAGTTTGACCAATAGGATTATAGGTATAGAAGCAGTTCAGATTTGCAGCATTGTGTGCACCACCAACTGACTGTGGACGGAGTGTCCGGCCGGTAGCGGTCACTGTATGGCGGCATATCAAGTCGATGTTCGAGCATGTAAAACTTTCCGTTCCAACTGGAAGTAAATTTGAACACACGCCCATTGATTTTGGGCCGTTATTGACAGTATTATGTTTCGGGACCGCCGACGACCAAATTACCGGAGACTTAAATATCACTATGGAAACGATGTTAGACGAAAGACTATAGGGTGTTTGATCTCGAGTAGTTGCTCCTCTGGTAGTTAGTTAGTCTTTACTAGTTTTCACTCGTATCTTCTAGCAGACATAGTTGCCGAACATCTCTTCTTTGGCTGCCATTGTTTGTTCTGACTATAACTTTCCTCACCATTCCGTCTTTGCCAACTATCAACTGGTCGACTGTTCCACTGTCCTATTGGCACCGACCCGTTTATCACCGGCACCACGTCTCCAGCAGTAAGATCTCAAACTTGCGTTGTCCACTTTCTGCCATTTCTGTAAATCAGGAACGTATTCCTTGATCCATCGCGACCAGAAAACGTCAGCTAGATGTTGTGCTTGCCTCCATCTTCGTGTCAACTTGGGAGCGGTCGTAGTGAGCACACTGCTTGACGAGTTCGGCCTCAGCATCAGTAGATGATTCAGGAGTTAGTGCAGAAAGGCCTTGCGGGTCATCAGATAACTTCGTTATCGGTCTGCCGTTCAGTATCTTCTCCACTTCAGTTAATAAGGTACTCAGAGTTTCGTCATCCAACATCCGACCACCGGTTAGCGATAGAAGAATACGACGGATGGAACGTATGAGACGTTCCCAGATACCTCCTCTGTGGCTTGCCGTTGGTGGTGAAAATACCCAGTCGCAGCCATGCTCCATCAGTGTGCGAGTAATCGTTTTCTAATTCCATTGCCTAAGGCATTCTCTGATCTCTCGCTCAGCTCCTCGGAAGTTGGTTCCGTTGTCACTGTAGATACGCATGGGACATCCACGTCGCGATACAAACCGGGAGAAGGCACATAAAAAGGAATCCGTCTCGAGCGTATGAACAACTTCGATATGCACTGCTCTCATCGTCAAGCAAGTAAAAATACAACCATACCTTTTCTCTGTGCCACGACCACGTTTGACCAGTAAGGGGCCGAAATAGTCTATACCGACAGCTGAAAAGGGTGGACGGTCCGGGAAAAGACGATCTTCCGGCATAGGAGCCATAATTTGTCTACCAGGTCGGGAATGCCAGCGTCTACAATGGGAGCAAGTACTCAGTACACGACGTACCGCGGCTTGTCCTTGAAGAATCCAATAACGAGTTCGAAGTTCCGAAAGAACTTGGAGTGTACCGACGTGTCCATTCGTCTTATGACAATGCGATATTATCAGGTCTGTCATGAAATGCTTGCCGGGTAGTATGACGGGGTGCTTAGTTTCAAAGGACATTGGCGCCCAGTCCAATCGGCCTCCCACTCGCAACAACCCATCATGAAGAAATGGGTTTAGTGACCTCAGTGGGCTGGAATCCGACTTCAGCGAACGGATAGGCCTGCCGTGGGCTGCTGCAGTTAAAACGGCGTAGATCTATGTGAAAACACTCCCGCTGCACAAGCTTCAGTACACGTACTTCAGCGTCTTTAATTGCCTTAACGGATAAACCGTCGTCTGAAGTAGTATGGCGATGGCGTCTGGCATAGGAAGGACTTATGTAACCACAAAATCGGTGTAACCAGGCAATTTTCCGTAGTAACGCACCCCATGAACAGGACAGCGAAAAGCAGTTGAACCAACTGGAACTCCCTAGGGTGGTGAACACTTGTGTCTGTTCCTTCGGTCTTAGATCTGTTAGCTTATCAGAGAAGCCTTGAGGTTGTGCAGGCCATGCAACTTGATCTTTCCACAGGAATTCCGGGCCGCTGAACCACTCTCTGGTTCTTTGATCTTTCGGGTGCATACCTCGAGATGCTAAGTCCGCAGGATTACGTTTGGTGTCCACGTATCGCCAGTCGTCTGGACTAGATAGGTCATGTATAGATGACAATCGATTGGCGACAAACGTTTCAAACCGGCTAGAGGTATTGCGAATAAGTTGAAGAACAATCATCGAGTCCGTCCATAACGTCACGGATTTGACCTCCTTCAGTAGCTCCTCCTTGACGTAGCTGGTCAACTTGGCAGCAAGGACAGCCGCTGTCAGCTCCATCCGAGGTATACTCACAGCACGCATGGGAGCTACTCGTGACTTTTCCAAGCACCAGAGAGCAGTAGATAGATCCATCCGTAGCCACTAGTCTAGCGTATATAGCTGCTCCATAACCTGCTTCTGATGCATCCGAGAAGCCGTGTAGCTCCATCTGATATGGGCCTTCCAAAGTTTGTGGCTTAATACAACGGGGATCCATAATTCTGTCAACCTAGCCAGGCCATGTAGCCATTCCTGCCAAGCAACAATCTCTTCCGAAGCTAGTTCTCCGTCCCAATCAGCCTTCTTCCTGCATAATTCTTGCAAAAGGCGTTTGGCGGTCAGTAAGACTGGAGCGACCAAACCGAGAGGGTCGAACAATGAGGCCACGTAGGACAAAATAGTCCGCCGAGTAATCTGACCTTGCCAGCCACTCACTTTAAAACGTATGCTATCAGTAAGGCTATCCCAAATGACTCCAAGGGCCTTCTGTGCATCCGTCTGCTGCTGGTCCAGGTTAACTGTGACAGAACTGAGGTTTCTATTCGTATATCACTGACAGCATTTTCCACATTACTATAAAAGTTGGTCAAGCGCAGCGCCACCTTGCTGAGTCAGAACGATGTTAGCCAACAGAAGCAACTGCTTGCATATCCTCTCGCAGTCGACAGATTCAGCAACAATTCATCACACAGAAGGCCCTCCGAAGAATCTTCGTCGTGAATTCGGCCCTTGGCATCAAGGTTGTCTTATTGCATGTCCCAGAGCAAGGCTTGCGCAAGTTGGTGGAGAAGTGGCCCCAAAGAATACAACGTCATTCTCGCAATCTCGGCATCTAAAGGTAGCATAGGAGTTTGTCATCAGTCTTGCGACTTCCTCCCACCTGTCTCAACTGATGGAGCAAGTGAGGTGGAGTAAGTTCCCCTGGCTGCAGATCACTGAAAAGCTGTTTGAGTCGTTGTTCTTCCGTTACGTTGACACGTTCTGATAATGCAGTAATCAGTGCGTCGTAATGGTTGCTGTCGGGTGGGACAATCACTAAATCCCTGGTATGTGGGGTGAGCGACCTCGGCATCGCGGTAGCCCAGTGTGTGAACTTTGCAGTCTGGCTAGTGATGAGCGCAAACTGGAGTCGCAGCTCAATATGCGCTTGCCAGTATTCTGGGTCATCCTGAACATAATCGGGGACACGAAAACTCAACGCGTTTTCACTCGCCTCTACCTCGACGATCTCCGAAGTTGAGCGGGAGTATCTGACTGCGTTGCTCAGATGAACGCACAAGATATCTCACAACTATAGGTACTTAGAAACTGGTGGAACTACAGCGCGAAATTTCCCGTTAGGTATATACGTATTTGAATATGAAAATATAGGAGAGAAAATAATCGGACCTGGTGTATATGGACGTTGCAATGAATAACAGAGATATGACGTTTTTGAATTAATGTGTACTTCCCAATTTCCTTGTTCTTTGCAGTCTTCGTCTCTCTTAACTTTACATGTACAATCGATGTTCAAATCATGTCAGGCGAATGAAATCACTAATCACTAAGAAAAATGTCATCTCCAAGGTTGCGAGTCCTGCGTTCTCTCTGCGTTCAGTGTCGCTTGTGTGCAGATTTTTGGAGAGTCAGAGGTCAACGGAATCCACCGGAATCCACCATCTTTGTACTTATCTGTCGTCAAAATTATCGTTTTTGTTACGTCAAAATCCTTTGCAAGCAACATGGAAGGTTGTATCCATTTGAGGCCTCATTCGGTTCGGTGGAACCGTGAACCGATGCACCTTACAATTATTGTGTCAGTCCAGTCCTTCTGTTCTCATCACATTTTCGCTTCGTGTTTGTAATATTAAGAGCTTCATAAGTGTAATGAACCACTGCATAAATAGGCGAGCCCAAAACTTTCACGTTCGCCTACTGTGCAAATATATATTTTTTGATTTACGTACTGGTAAGCTCAGAATTCCCAGTAGCTTGCAACGATTCCCGATTTTGACGCTAGTTTATTTTTCGAGAAACATATTTATCTTGAATTAATTGAGTTTGGTATTTTCGAACCATCACGTTCGGCTAACTCAGGTAGAGGCATTTTTCCGATTTCCTAGGCTCACTTCACGGGCCACCATGATTTCTTACTTGGCTACACAGTTGTCGATCGACATTGCTTTAGAGGTAAAGGTATAATGATATACTGGGTCCTATGCCATACGATGAACTCGAAGCAGCAGTTTCAAAGTGCACCGCGGCGTCAGACGAAGCCGACCCACAACAGTTACTTTCTGGTGTCGAGTTGGGTGATCGCACCTCCCTCTCAATTACTCCGTCACATGAGGTCCCTGGTCGGCGATAACGACATAGGTGATCCCATCCTCAGGCAACTGTGGACCAAATGCCTCCCGCTTAACACCTTGGTCATTTTGTCGGTAAAAGACCCCAACACACCATTAGAAAAATTAGCAAACATTTCAGTTAGGGTTTACTAGTTTTTTTAAAACATTCCATCAACCGTGTGCGTGACCTCTTCTCCCGCGCACTGTAGATATCACAGCAAGGTACACCTGATAACCAACGTCAGGTGTCTCAGCTAACACTCACTGTGAATAACTTAGCTGGACGTCCTTATGAAGGGCCGTACCTTCTCGCGCACTCAACCCCGCTCTCGCTCGCGACCTGCCACATCTTAAGTCCCAAACATCTAACATCTGTTACTACCATAGACGTTCGTTGACAACGCTCACAAATGCACACAGCCGCGCGAACATGCGTAGCTAATTACATACGGCGACGCGCAAAATATCAGAGAAGAAGAGAGTCAACCAACCAGTTGTGATGAACGCCGCTGGCCAGATCAACAGTCGCCTGTTGTATGTCCACAACTCCACCGGAATGCGTTTTCTCATCGGCACAGGTACAAAGGTCAGCTTTGTGCCCCCGGGTTAAAGTTAAAGCGATCTCAAATCTGCGGAATACACCATACAGGCGGCCAACAATTCTAAAATCCTGACGGCCAACGTCTCTTGACGGTCGGTTTTGGGGTGAGTCAAAGTTTCCTATGGACTTTCACCATTGCCGACGCTGCCGAGTACTGATATCGACGTCGAATCTCTCACGAAGTGCGGTTTGGGCTGTTGACCTCAGCCGCCGGAAACTCGTAGGCAGCACTACCACTTTGTGCGTTCAAGGTGAAGCCATCAACCACCAACTCGATCGGACACCGAGCGGCTTTACCAGGGGCCAACTAGTATACGGTGCTGTTGAAACAATTTCCGGGAATTTACCAACCTACACCTAATACCACGGCGCCGAAACATGACGTTGCTCATCACATCATCACCAAGGGACCACCCAGATTCGCACGTCCACGCCGACTGCCTCCTGAGAAGCTGAAGAATCGCTGAGGCGGAATTTGCGAAGATGTTGCGTCCATAAAATATCCATCCCTCGAATAGCTCATGGTCATAGCCTTTGCACATGGTCTTAGAGAAGACTGCAGGAGACTTGAGGCCACGCAGCGACCACGACACAACCGTGCTGGATTGCTACCACATTCCGCTTATTTAAGATTTTTATATTGGCCTTCCTAATTAAAAGACATTTTTCAAAATAGATCTGGTCAAAGCATATCATCAAATCCCTGTGGCTCCCGATGACATCGCTAAAACAGCGATCACAACCCCGTTTGGCTTATTCGAATTTGTTCGTATGCCCTTTGGCCTCAGGAATGCCGCCCAAACATTTCAACGCTTCATGGACCAAGTTCTACGCGGATTAGACTTCGTGTTCGTCTACATCGATGACATACTCGTTGCCAGCAACGAGGAGCAGGAGCATCTGTCTCGTTGGGAGTCTGTTTTCGCACGCTTAGACTGTTATGACGTCACCATCGGCACAATCAAGTGTGTCTTTGGTGCTTTTTCTACTGACGCTGTCGGTCACCGCATCGACGAAGATGGCGTCAGACCACTATCCGGAGAAAACCAACGCAACTTTCAGGATTATCCATTGCCTCAGTCTATCAAAAGCTTACGTCGATTTCTTGAGGGATTGTCAGTTATTATTGTCGCTTCATTCCCAATTGCTTTAGTGTGCTGAAACCGCTGTCTGATTTGCAGCATCGCCTACCTGCACTGACACTATTCATTGCTGGGCGAACTGTATGACGACCTAGCAAGAACGAATCGCGGCCGTTCTCCAACGCGTCCATGACTACGGGTTTCGGCTCCGAGCAGACAAGTGCCCATTTTTCATGTCTTCCATCAAATGCCTACGGTTTCGTCTTCATGCTACCGGCCCCGCCCGTCTCAGACCCGAGAACTTTTGTGCCATCCAGCACGTGCCACCTCCGGAGGATGTTTCATCGCCTCGTTCGTTCCTGGATGTCGTCAGTCATTACGGCTTTTTCTTGCCTTCACTGCATGACGTCCGAGCACATCTGAACCAACTCCTCAGGGAGGACACACAATGGCACTGGTCTCTGGAGTGCGCATGATTGAGTCCCTGCTGGGATGAAAACTTTTGCTGACTCACTTTGATCCCAACCTCCCTATCGTCGTAGCGGCAGATGCCCCCAACTTTGATGTTGGCGCCGTGATCTCTCACGTCTTCCCCCGACGAATCTGAGAAAGCTGTTATGCACGCCGCACGCACTCTCACAGAGGCAGAGAAGGATTATGGTCAAGTTGAGAAGGAAACCTTGGCACTCATCTTCGCGGTGAAAAAGTTTCACAAGATGATCTACGGCCGCCACTTCACCCTTCTAACGGACCACAAGCCACTTCTTTCCATCTTCGGTTCAAAGAAGGGCATACCTGTATACTCTGCCAGCCGACTGCAATGCTGCTCAAAAGGGAGGGTGTTGGGAAACGACACTTTTTCCCAAAAATTCGCCATATTTGCCGAGAAAAATGGATTTGCCATTTTTGGAGAATTTGAACGCCCGCCTTCGAACGTCCGAGAAGCTACGCTCAGCTCTGATTGGTCCGTTGGGTGGCCTAGGCGCAAGGTCACCCGAAACCTATAAATACAGACGTTGTAAATCGGTATTTTGCCTTCTGGCTGGGCAGCAAATAAAGCTCGTTTGAAGGCCGTCTTTTTCCTTACTTGTTGGGGGATCTAAGTTGCGAGAGTTGGGCTCCGATATTTGTGCTCTGGTTTTCGTGCAATTTGGCAATATCGTTGCGTTCGTTCGTGATAGAGATACTGCTCGTGGTATTTGTGTTCTGTTCTTGTCTTTCTCTATCAGGGGGTCGTAACAGACAGTTTGATCAGCGTCGAAATATCGGTGTTTAGCGCCGTCTCATTGATTGAACCTGCTTTCCGTAGACCCATCTTTCGATCCTAAAACAGTGACAGTCGGGTGCGAGATGGAGTCTAGCGACAATTGGAATTCTACTTTCGATCAGTGGTCTTTAACGAATCTCATTGGACTCAGTACCTGCAAGTACGAAGTTACGCATATCAGACATAAGCATAACTTCCTGATATCCCTCGACGGAGTACCATTTTGGGTTGCGAACAGAGAAAGCACTTTGACACTGGTTTGTCGCATAACGTCTATAGTTCTACTAAGACAAACACCACGAAAGCTAGTAGTACAAAAGCCCTTCTGAAGCATTTGGTTGAGATATTTCAGAGGTCATGTTACAAAATCCTGTGCAACAACTTTATTTGTCTTCACTTCCGAACAAAGGACTCTTGTTTGATCCCCATTATCTGCAGAAAGACAAACTCACGTTGGAAACTATCCAGAGATTTGCGACGAAAACAGTTTGTGGGTTGAATGCGTGACCATAATTAGGATGACCTTGTCAAACAAATCCCTTCTCCCTGAAACGCCGTAGACGAGGAGACGACCTAATACTGGTGTTCATGATTCTGTGGATCCTAAACAATTCGTGCAGATCTCTGCTCACTTTTGCGGATACTAGCTCACTTGCAGGCATTCCTTGAAACTAAACACCCAGTACCGCAAGCTCGCGCCCAAGCACATCTTTTCTGTTCGGGTCTGCAGAGCCTGGAGCTCTCCAACGGAAGATGTGAGTGACACAACGGTGGCGACGTTCAGAACTCACCTGGGTCGCCACTTCACATTCTTGATCCGCGTCCTAGCATGATTTTGTCGGGGAAGTCGCCAGTTCCCCGAAAATATTGTGTGACAAGAAGACTAACAAAGTACACTTGTCAGTGACCTTCACCGTTGCTATAGTCGTGTACTTCTCCGGTCTCCACGATCGTCCTCAGCCGTCGTGACAACTGTTGTCATCCTGACTACAGGCCTAGACTGAACTGTCTGGAATTTTGTCCGGTCCATCCTTCTCAGTTTAGCTTTTTTTCTGGTCGCAGACCCTACAAATACGAACGGATGTGTGATCGTGTCGTCTTTGGGCTGAGCGTCACAAATAAACTCTGTCTTCATTCCAATCTTTCCTACGTTCATGCGGTAGCCTCGGTGGATGGGTTTGATGAGAACAGATTAACTGACCGACTGATCGACAGTTCTAGATCTAAGAATCTTCTCGGACGCCTTCAATATCACCGAGATGAGACAAACCGTTCGTCACTCTGTGTCACCTTTGTATATGTGATTAACGGCAGTTACTCTCCAATCTTCTACTGGTTTGGCAGTCGTGAACTTGCTCGAGCAGTTCCGTGTTTTTTTGTTCTGTAACCACCTCCCTCACCTGTTTTGTCCCAGCCGCAACCGTGACCATACTACCTGTTGCCTGATCACTATGTAGAAGGTATACTTTTCTCCAAAAAACTAAAAATGTTTCAGACATCTTAACAGCACCTTAGTGTTACTCTAATCCTTCGCACGCCACTGCCACACGCAACTTCGACTGTACAGTAGAGAACCTGTCTTGAAATTATTCGCGTTTTCATTGTTGTGCTAATGTGTGATCGTTTCGCATTCCGTTCGTCCTTTTAAACTGCAGATATCACTGATACGCCGATTTTTCTAGACCCACTTCATATCTTCTGTCTCCTCCCCTCCGATTTATTGGCTCGGCTGTCCCGCCCGGTTTTATTTTTGTTTCGCTCAACCCTTCTCAATAAGCAGTCCCATTCACCGACCATTACGAAACGCTTTTTAGTCCGTTGACAGCTTTCTTTTAAGTGTTCTGTTTCAGTCCAACTGCTCAGTTTTCTGAATACTTCCTGTTTTTTCATCTGCATGTATTCTTTTATAGACTTGTTATGAGGGTTCAATCGAGGTTTCCGCGATTAACCGGTTAAAATCGTAAGCACCGTTCTTTAATGGCACAACAAATTTTAATTACCCCCACATCATTTGGACTTCTGGTGGTAACTAGGTCCAAGACGGTCGCTGCTCTACCGAACCTTTATCTTGTAGGTTTATGAGCACGTTAAGTTGAGGTTACGCGATGGATGAGCCTCATCGGGTCATCCTCAAACGGACCTCTTGGTGTGTTGTCGTTCCCTCAGGTGGTGTTTGAGGCTTTGGGATTCCCAAATGAGTACCTTATTTTATCTCATGGTCGTGTCTTTCAGGAATGCAGGTAGCTCCTCATCTCAAGGTTTTGTTGAAGACTGGTTCAGGTGTATACACACTACTAGCAGCCTTGCTCGCTGCGTTCTGAGCCTGCAGCACGACACCTGTAGATTTGAAGTGTTCAGCATACCTCATGTTTTATTAACAGTATTCCCCAGTGAATGGTTGAAGTTACTACGAGGTCCCCAACCGAACGGAAAAACCGTGACCACTTCTTTCGATGGACTGCATGAGGCTTTGCATTTGATGATTTACTCGTTATCCGACCACCTCAAGGTTATGGGCACGTGGTGAGGTAAGTCATAGCCGGTGCCCACGGTCAGCAGCAACAGAAAATAGGACGCAAGTGCTTAGAATAAAGGTTTACTTCTTTTATAATTGCGGTGCATAGACGATTGGAAAGAGGGGAATTGGTAGCTTATAAATATAGAGGCGTGGATGTGAATCTTTATACATGGATAGACAGTGTTAATTCAAGGAAAGTTTACCTCACTCTCTCCGGTCGATAAAATGATTGTGTTCATGATTGTCTGGAGAGGGCCACAACGTCAAGGTAGGCTGATTTCTTGATGAATAACATGAGCATTTAGAAAGTATATATATATGATGTAATTTTGTATATGGAGAATGGAAGGTTTGCGAATCAAAACAGACATGTTAAGTGTAGTGGTTTCTCAAATCAGAAGGTCCCTTGCTGTGTTGGTTCCTCGGGGTATTATCTGAGTCCTCAGGCATGTGAGTGCTGTCTGACTGAAATGAAAAGTTTTGGGATTGTACATACTGGTAATAATGTGTCGTAACAGGTGGGTGTGATGAATTAGGTTCAGTAGGCCACTGGTCAGATATTTCAGGAAATTAACCGTGCTATAGTCCACCACTGAGGACATGAGTTCGAGCCGAAAAGGATTCTTTTCTGCCACCGAAAAACTGATCAGTGCGTATACGGACTTGTATACCTGAGAAGTGTTGATGTCGGGGTAAACCTGACCCGAAGAACACGATTCTGTTGTCAGAAATCAGATATCGCAAGCCGTTACTGAGATATGCATCGGCGTGGGATTCAAATATTTCTTCGCGCGCTCGCCGCCACAAGGTCAAGATTTTCTATAAATACAGACCAGTTTCTCATGTAAATTCGCAAAGCGTCTGGTGGCTAAATACATTGCTTATCCGGAGTCTGCATTGTCTGTGTTCTCGCGGCCGCCGATCGAGTCCATTGTGAGCTAAATCTCAGAGGTTCCATTTTGATCAATCCTCTGGGGTCCATTTCGATATCTGGTATCGAAAACATGAAGACGTATTCGAGGTGGAGCTGGCCGCTGCCGATGATGCCCAACGTGTCCGATTGCTTTTGCGCAAACTGGGTCCTTTGGAGTTCGAGCGCTATACGAACTTCATTCTGCCAAAGAACGCTCGCGATGTCCCTTTCAATGATACAGTCAAGTGTCTTAGCCAAATCTTCGGTGAACAATCATCCCTGTTCAACATCCGGTATCAGTGTTTCCAGCTGACCAAGAGCCAATCCGAAGATTTTGTCACCTACGCCGGACACGTCAATCGAGAGTGTGAGCGCTTCAAGCTCTCCTCCATGACCGATGATCAATTCAAGACGCTGATTTTCGTCTGTGGTCTCCAGTCACCGGCAGATGCTGACATCCGCACTCGTATCCTGAACAAGATGGAACACGACCCTGAGATGACGCTGCAGACGATCACTACCGAATGCCAGAGGTTGGTCAACCTCAAACATGATGCTATGATGATCCAGCAATCATCAAAACCTTCAACATCTTTGACTATTCAATCGGTACGCGCTGGTCATCCTCACCCTGGTGGATCGCGGCCACCCAACCAGGAGCAATCTTCAAAGCCTCCGACACCCTGTTGGCAATGCGGGGATTGGCATTATGTGCGCTTGTGTCCATTCCATAAACACAAGTGCCAGAAATGCAATCGTCGAGGCCACAAGGAAGACCATTGCCGAGCAGACAAGCAGTTGACCTCACAGCCCAGATCGAAGTCCCGCGGTCGACGATTCCAGAAGCCGGCCCGACAATCAAACTCCATCTTTGCCACATTCTTGGTCGATTATGCTTCCAGGCGGAAGTATATTACCTTGACACTCAATGGTACCGCCGTTCGGCTACAAGTTGATACTGCCTCCGACATCACTATCATATCAAGGAAGACATGGAACACGATGGGTCGACCTGCCGTGCGTCCGACCACACACAATGCCCGCAATGCTTCAGGTGGCGCTCTGAGATTATCTGGCGAGCTAGCCTGTGAGGTCTCATTCGGTGACTTTCACTTCAAAGGCAGCTGCTATCTCACGGATCAACCGGAGTTGGACCTGTTGGGGCTGGACTGGATTGATGCCATGAACTTGTTGGAGACGCCCATCAGCCGCTGGAGCAACGCTGGCTTTGATCGAGGTTAGCCCAATGATATCGCTTCACACAACCAGTCCTCCCGGTATCATCGACCACTTGTACCAAAAACACACTGCAGTCTTCCAGGAAGGCTTAGGACGTTGCACCAAAACGACCAAACGCAAGACCCGTTTTCCGACCGAAACGTCCAGTGCCGTACGCAGCTCTACCTCTCGTGGACAAGGAACTCGATCGCCTACAGGAAGCTGGTGTCCTGAAACCAGTCAATTATTCCGCTTGGGCCGCACCGATCGTCGTTGTAAAGAAGCCCAATGGTGTGGTGAGAATTTGCGCTGACTTCTCTACAGGCCTAAATGCTTCTTTGGATATGCACCAGTATCCTCTTCCGCTGCCCGATGATCTATTCGCGAAGATGAACGGTGGCAAGTGCTTCGCGAAGTTGGACCTAACGGACGCCTACTTACAAGTAGAAGTCTCAGAATCTTCCAAGGAGCTGCTCACCATCAACACCCATCGCGGCCTGCTCCAGTACCAGCGTCTCCCATTTGGCGTGAAGACTGCGCCAGGCAGTCGATACGACACGATGCTGACCGATGTTCCAGGTGCAGCCGCCTATCTGGACGACATCGTTGTGACCGGGGCCGATGAAGCAGAACTGACAGAGCGCCTAGACCTGGTTCTTGGACGCATAGCCGATTACGGATTCCGTATTCGCCAGGAAAAGTGCAATTTCTTCATGCACTCAATCAAGTACCTGGGCTTCATCATCGATCGTCACGGCCGCCGCCCAGATCCCAACAACATTCAAGCTGTTGTCGATATGCCACCACCGTCGGACGTATCCACCCTACGTTCATTCTTGGGTCTCGTCAGCCACTACAGCGCGTTCATGCCCGCCATGCATCGCGTTCGAGCACCCTTGAACAGACTGTTGACGAAGGATGTCTCGTGGAACTGGTCAACCGAATGCCAGAACTCATTTGAGGAAGTAAAGAAAATGCTCAACTCCGACAACTTGCTGACGCATTTTGATCCCACTCTCCAAATCGTGGTCGCATCGGACGCCTCAAGCTATGGAGTAGGAGCGGTCCTCTCACACCTCTACCCGGATGGATCCCAAAAAGCAGTCGCTCATGCTGCTCGCTCGTTATCGTCAGCAGAAAAGAACTACGGACAGATCGAGAAAGAAGCGCTCGCCATTGTTTTCGCAGTGAAGCGTTTTCATAAGATGCTCTTTGGCCGGCACTTCATCCTGCTTAACTGACCACAAGCCGCTGCTCGCAGTCTTTGGATCAAAGAAAGGTATACCGATCTACACGGCCAACCGCCTTCAAAGATGGGCAACGACTCTGCTGAACTACGACTTCGACATCCGTTATACGTCAACAACGAGCATTGGACAGGCAGATGCTCTCTCTCTCGCCTGATTGGCTCGCAGACGCTCGATCCAGAAGAGGCCTTGATTGCTGCAGTGCCCTTCGAAGCAGAGGTCAATCAAGTGTTCTCCGAAGTCATTCGGACACTCCCGGTTACGGCCGAGCTGGTTGCTGAAGCAACTCTACGAGACCAGACATTGCAGTCTGTGATATCTTACAATCAGAACCGCTGGCCGGAAAAAGGATTAACGGGTGACCTGGCGCAATTTTTCCGGAGACGTTCTGCGATTTCAACTCTGAATGGTGATGCTGTTGGAGAACGGTGTTATCCCCGAACTTCAACACAGTATTCGCCAGCTTCATGTCGGCCACCCTGGCATCAGCCGAATGAAGTCGCTGGCACGCAGTTACGTCCACTGGCCCGGCATGGATGAACAGCTGGAGCCCTGGTCAAATTTGCCACGCTGTGCTATGCACTAAAGACCGAAAGCTCCCTGGAATCCTGGCCCATCCCTACGGCTCCATGGTCGCGAGTGCACTTGGATTTTGCTGGACCTCTACACGGTCAGAACTTCCTGATCGCCGTCGACGCTTACTCCAAGTGGCCCGAAGTTGTCTTGATGCCGAGCATTACCACAGGATCAACAGTCCTACAACTCCGCAAAATGTTCAGCCGGTTCGGGTACCCAACGCATCTGGTCAGTGATAACGGAACACAGTTCACTTCCTCCGTATTTGCTGACTTCTGTCGTCAAAACGCCATTGACCACATCCGATCGCCGCCTTACCATCCCCAGTCCAACGGTCAGCAGAGCGTTCTTGTGGACCGTTCAAAGCGCCTTCAGAAACTCCAGGGGAGAACACCGTGGAAGTTTTGGAAACACTACCTAATTCACTACGGGCGACGCCATCCACAAACACATGATGGAAGATCTCCAGCTGAGGCTCTCATGGGACGCAAAATCCGACTACCCCTAGACTTCATCCGCCCAGCTGTTGCTGTTCCAATTTCAAGGGATGGAAAACGATGGAAGCAGGTTCAATCAACTGCACGGCGTCAAACGCCAGCTAGTCGTTTGCCACGCCAACACTGTTTGCCAACGCTGCAGCCGACCTGCGCAAGGTGCAAGGTGGACAGGTGACCTGGCGTAGACAAATGAAATCGTTCACGAGGGTGTTGGTCACTGTAGGTCGGGTTCGTCTCCCGGGTTGGGGCCCTCGCGACTCACAGAGTCGGTGGCTTGAGACGTTAGGTGAGATGGCGGCTAATCGAGCTCAGTGGCGTGAATGTTGTCGTTGTTTGTCCGAGTTGTCTGTGAAGTGAGTGCACTTAATGATGCGGGGCAGTGAAAGCCGTAAGGAAGCTGTCTCGTTGATGACGCCTTACTCTTCACTCGCTGATTGGTTGTGCGTTTGCAAGGTGTAGGCACCTTGATGTTGTTTGTCTGAATATAGACGTAGCTATTTTCACCAGTGAAGTTGCTTCCCATCTCCTTCTTTTCTTTTTTCTCTTCTTATATAAAACCCGTTTCCTTCTTGGTCGTGCGGCAATTGAGCCATCGCCGGCTGTGCAACGTGAGTAGTTGCCCAATCGATCGCGCATACCGAGTGTTCCGGACTAGGCACCCGCAAACGGCCACATTGCTCACGCGATCAGTCCACTTGATGTGGTCTAATTGATGAAGACAACGACGGTCACACACAGCAAACCTGTTGATATCTTCCTTGCGAACAGGCCACGTTTCCGAACCATAGAGCAAAACAGAACGTACACAAGCATTATATACTCTTCCTTTCAGCGACAATCGAACGTCTTTTCGACGCCACAGATGACGCAGGTTGGCAAAGGCAACTCGTGCCTTTGCTATCCTCGCTGATATCTCATCAGCAATATTACAAGCTGACGAGATAGTGCTACCCAAGTATGTGAAACTGTCCACAGTCTCAAGCGGATTACCTGCAATAAAGAAAGTAGGAGTGGAAACGCCCCGGTCATAAAGGAATACTTTGCAGTTTGAAGGTGCGAAGCGCGTTCCATACAAATCAGCTTGGTCACTCACCTTGTTAAGCGTGATCTGCATGTCTTTGGCAGAAAAGCTAAGTACGACAATGTCGTCCGCATACTCCAGATCGGTCAACCGAGCGCCAGGAAATAGTTCAACAACAAATTGACTGGACTCCACGAACGCACACCATCCAGAATGTCGTCCATGACAAAATTGAACAAGAAGGGGGAAATCGGACACCCTTGACGAACACCACTAGAAGTGATGAACGCCCGAGACAGTTGTCCATAAACTCTCACTCTGCTTGCAGAGTGAGCATACAGTGATCTCAACAGATTCATGTATTTCCCTAACACTTCGTTGCGAAGATGTTCCAGAGAACTTTACAAGTAGCTGAATCGAAAGCAGCTTCATGGTCCAAAACGACCAAAAACCGTCGGCTGCCTATAAGAGTGCCGATGTTCCAAGATCCGTCGCAAGGTAAAAATGTGGTCAACGCACCCTCGACCGGATCGGAATCCTGCCTGTTCTTCACGTATCTGACTTTCTCTGGGTTTAGTGAGCCGACGTAAAATGAGGCCAGTGAGTAACTTGGAGGCAACAGGACACCAGCTGATGCCTCTGTGGTTGTCACATAGACTTCGGACCCCTTTTTGAAAACGGGAATTACTGTTGACAAGCACCAATCGCGAGGTACCTCTTCAGTCTCCCAAATCGTCTGGAGGAGTTTAGTCAGTTCTGATATCAACCTCTCCCCGCCATCCTTGAAAAGAGAAGGAGAGAGGAGGTCTGGTCCAGGAGCCTTATTACGCTTCAATAATTTGAGCTCTAGGACCACTTCTGCTTCCGACGGAGGGCCGTCTGGAACGCAATAACTGACCATTCGGGTCCCGTCGTCCACATGGTCTGGTTGAGGCCAACTGAACTGTTCTTCAAAATGTTCAGCCCACCTGTCAAGTCGACGCGATTGATTAGTGATAAATGAATCATCTTATTCACATATGTTCTCACTCATACTGACCGGACGATCAGTACAACCACTGATCAAGGGAACAGCTTTCTGCTTTTCCCAGATAAAAAGGCTCTTTCCATCTCTTTCGACTGTTCGACCAAGTAGTGCTCACGGTCTTTGCGCAAGCTTTTAGTCAGCTTGCGTTTAAGTTCTCGACGGTCGCCATCATATTCAGAACCAGGTGGGATCGAGCGACGCTTGTTCATGAGGTTTATCGACGTGACGGAAATCCAGTTCTGTCGCAACTGAACAGCTCCTTCGGAACATACCTCTTCACAGCATGTTTCATAGCTGCGGCGATTTGTTCCCAGTGTTCGTTAGGATCTTCACCTGACTCGAACTGGGCAACTTGTTCACCAACGCCTTCTGGTAAGCGTTCTTTACACTCATCGCTCGAATGCCAGTTAATTACTTTGCATTTACGAGCGCATGTCCTCTGAGCAAATGACAAAACGAAACGGGCACGCACAACAGCATGGTCCGAGTCCAGGTGGTTGCTCCAAAAGGCACGACAGTCCTTAACAGAGTGGCGCCACCTGTAACTGACTGCTATATGATCCAACTGTGTCCACGGCTGAGAAGCACACGGAGGTCTCCATGTAACACAGTGCTTCTTCCTGTGTTGAAATGCGGTGCTCGAAATATAGAGACTACAGAATTCACACAGCTGTAACAGTCTTCCACTATTGTCGGTGCGCTGTGCCTGAACAATCCTGCATTATACTACCCATCACAAAATTGAACAAAAATGGTGAAAGAGGACAGCCTTGACGTACGCCGCTCCTGGTGCTGAAACTGTCAGACAGTTCACCGTAAACCCTAACCTGAGCTGAAGTATGGGAATAAAGCACGGACAGTATGTTCACACATTTAGTCGGTGCACTCCTTGCTGGATTGAATCATCTCTTCCAGAACGTTCATTTGGCTGTTGGTACTTAAATTCTTGGTGAACTTCATACCATTATGGACTGAGTTAAAAGCTGACATAACGCCATCAATATTGCAATCCCCAATCACGAGAAAAAATTATTATCCACGTAGCGTCTAATGAAACGCGAATTCCTCAATGATTACACTTAATTGGTTAGTCTCCAGATCGCCTTTTGTGCACTCTGGGCAGACCGTATTGTCGAGGGATTATTATCTAAGCAGGACAAATGCGCTTGAACGTCGCTATGCCAGTATTCCCCTTCTTTTTTACTCGACTCAAGGTTTTTGATATCGCCCTTTCTATAAACTGAATATCACTCATAAGTGATCAGAGCTGTTGTATTCTCATTGGATTTTCACTCAACCCCTTTCGAAATAGGTTGACGCGGAAATTCTATGAGAATTAAAAAGGTATGGTCGCCTGTGAGTGATAATTAATTTATATGATCCAAAATCTTTTACCACACATTTATAATCGGTCTTTTGGCGTGCAAAATGGTGCAATTCCGAATGTTGACTGTTGCCAAATTCATTAGCAATGAATGCATAAATTTGACCCATTTGTTGGCGAGGAGCTAACCAAGCCCCGGGAGGCTCACTGATTATGTCTGATTTGATTGGTGCCGCAAACAATGGATGCATTCAATGCAATAGTAATTACGAGGAGTACTTCCAATATGGTGAATACTATCGCGACAGTCACGGACAGTCGCTGGACGACCAGAATACTCGTTGGTTGACAGTATCACCTCCAGTCTCGTTGTCCATCTTCATTCAGGAAACAGCAGTGTTGAAACTATGAATATAATTTTGTTGTACACTCACAACCTAAGCATTTTTACATGGTCAGTAGTGTGACATACAATCGAATAGGACACTGCTTTAAGTTTGGTTGTTCCTCACTGGTCTGGCTGACATTGTTGTACGTGAAAAGACTGAATCTCCTAGGATCAACACACAATCAGCCAGTTTGGCCATCAAATAAAAATGACTAAACAAATGCCTAGTAACGTAAAAACTTAACGCCGTGTAAAAAAGATGTAGATGATTGCCAACTAAACCGCAATCGACAGATCCGATTTCACAAAACTGTAAAACCAATGTGCAATAACTTACAGATAGCACGTTTTGACAGGGAAACCGTTCGAAGTCAGTAAACCGGTGGTTAGGATATGTCATTCTGAAACGGCAATAGCAAGTTACGCCAGTCCATGATTAAAATTACGATTTTCACAAGGATATTGGAAAAGTGGTCAAGACTATGGAAAAACAATCAGTTTACTCATCGAAAAATGACCACCGGCCAAAGTCAAACTGTTCAAATTAAGGCGGAAGCATTTGAGACGGATAGATAATCGCAGATCGGTAGCCGTCATGAATAAAACCAGATGATTCCATGAGCGACACACTACTTAGCGACGCTAACGAGTATCATGATGTAAATCGGAATTGACAGCCATCTTCAACATCTGCAGGATAAGATTCAACTGATTGTAGTTGGAAACAAACTCACTTTTGTTTGAATTACCACAACAGAACATCTGTCCTTTATGACTATCCGTCAATGCTAAGATGCACTCGGTTCATTCGTTAGTTCAAAAAGACCCTGGGTTGACCAGATGGCGCTGTGGCTCGAATCACCTTTCGCGACAACAATGACGAAGAATGTCTTGAAAGATCTTGACTGAAAAAGAAAACAGAGCAATAGATGAAGTGAGGTTACACAGGAACAACGTTGTGCGTGCAAATAAATAATTGTCAGCGGCACAACGCCACATCGAACAACGTTTCTGATCGATGGCTGTAGTGGTCACAAGGCACTGGGAGGAGAGGTGACATCTAACCACTCTACTAAACGGGCAGCTTACAAGCGCCACGCTTTTTAGTCCCCTAGTTGCCCGAGCAACTAGTGGCTTTTCTCAACTATCGGTGGTCGCAGTAAATAAAGCCGAGTGGAGTACGC
>LOND01007298.1:17528-27663 GCA_014220965.1 Paragonimus kellicotti
CACTGTGGGAGGGGGTTGTCCACTGAAAAAGCTGCCAATGTGGTTGTTACGTCCTTTGATGCCATGTGTTTCCAATAGAAGTAGCATCATTTCTTACAGATGTGGCCTATGTTGGAGATGAAGTAGCCACTGTAAGTGAAGATCGTAGCAAGTACAAACAAGCAAATGGTCGCAACATCATATTATCTACTAAACGGTACTTCAGGTGTAGGAACCGTATTGCAGTTGACCGTAAAGGTCTGGGCAATATAGAGTGAGAGACCAAACAGACTAACTGAACTGCTACATATTCTGTAGCCAATATTGGATCCAAAGATGACAACTCTAGACGAAATGCTCTGTAAACAGTAAAGTGAATACGTTCTGTCGTGCAATTCACCACGTGCTACAAACCGATAAAAGCACTTGGTTTACCTAGAAAAAGTTCAGAATTCTTAGAAGCCCTGTGTAGTATCCTGCTGTTAATGATTGCCAGCACAACGCATCCAATCAATGACAGGTTTTAAGTACAAATCGCAGGCGTGTCGTAAAAGCGCGTATTATGCAAATCACAGTAGTGTAAATACTCCCATAAATACAATATTGACAGGTGCGTTCCTTTCCATATAAAAGGCTTAACAACCGAACTTGTTCACACTGAACATATTTATTCGATCGATGCCTGACCAGAAGACTCTTAAGCCTGGACCACATCTATCTATCCAATGGATCGAATTGGCCATGCCCCATTTTCTACGTGGCTCTCCTCATCAAGTTATCCGTCGAATTTTGACAAGCTTGTTCGTCCATATTTAGTTATAAAAATGTTCATGATGCCCTTGAGTTTTTTATAAACCAAATGTAAGACCCAACTGGACCATGGGATAGTCACCATGCCTTTTTACACAAGCTCTGAAACGGTCTGAATCGACGTCAGCTTCTCTGTAAACTAATGAGCACAGCCTAGTTGACCTGATGATCAGGCAACACCAGTCTTTGTCCCAACGATTATAACTGGATCAAAGATCCGTAAGACGGTTTGTTCTATCTTCATTCATCATATGCACTGTCTGATTTGTGTTGCAAATGTTTTCATCTCTGCAGGCGGTGGCAATTGATGGTCCGTCCACAAGTTTAAACCTCGATCGACTTAATATTAGTAAAACATCCCAGTGCTCAAATTATCTATTCCTCCATACTAGTGAAAGCAGTTTTGTAACAGTCCCATTACCGGACTTCTCACGTAGTAAAAAATACTCTTTGAAATATTTATTTAAATGCTGTCTTTTCTTACCTACCAGGTATACTGAATTGGATAAAAAACACCACATGCGGTAAATTGAACAACTTAGGAGTCAGCACAAGCGAACTTGATGATAATAGAGTGAAGCGTCTCACAGTCAGTTAAAAAGATATCGCCTTAAATAAAGTTTTCCAATATATCCAGTATGTCTTGTTTCTCAAAAGAGTTGTTCAGTTCATCATAAAGATAATCACCGAGACAAGTAATTTCCCAACTACACTCAAACGGATGGTCGAATCCATTTGCTTTCAACTCCAAAAATCCAGGAAGCAGCGAGCTTCTGAGTAATAGTAAAAACAATTAGGCTCGCAACCTTCGAGAATATGAAATATTTTTCGGTTTATTTTAATCGCCGTATGCACAAGTATGTGTAGATAAAGCAAAAATGCCAAAAATGTCCAGCATTGTGAAAGAAAGTAATGTACGATTGCTTTCCTCCACTCTCTTGATTTTCCACAATGCAGAAGCCATTTTTTTGTATTCAAAGTTTCCATTTTCTAAGCCAATGCTTCCATTAGGATTTGAATTTCATACAGTTTGATGGGTTCACTTTCCTTGGTTTAAATGACTGTCAAGAAATTAAGACCAGCGACCGAGAAGCCCCAATAGCCAACTCATTCAAGATCATTTGACGACGATTAAGGTGACCCTGAAATGTCCTCTTGACTGCTGTTGGTATTCCCTTCATGAGTTGATCTAGCAGCCTATGCTGTTCTGAATCTTGTTTTCAGCTCCGTAATGGCTGGTTGAAACTCGCCAGCAATGGCGTGAATTGGCGTGATGTGAAGGAGAGTCTTCTCACGGGTGTCAGGTTGGACACCCTTGAAACGTCACATTGCCTTCTGACGATCGACGGGATTGCCAAACTCTGCTGTCAGCACCTCCCTTTTTGGGGCCTGTAATCGCCATCTTGGAACCGTCTTCACTTTGTGCTTTTGTAACACCCGAAGGGCTAACAGTTTCGGCCGGTAGGTCTTGATCTCGACTACTTTAGTACTACAAAAGCTGTTGACGTCCTTGTTGTCAAATGGCCATGACTACAGAACATTTAATCTCGATCCTGGTCAAGGCACCAACGGCTGCGAGCAAAGTTGGCGAGCTGCCTAAAGACTGTTTATTCCATGAGGCACGGTAACACCACTTCAAAGAACAAAGATAACCCCAATATTCCTTCGCACATGTTAAGAGTCCTCGAACAATATGGGTGTCAACAACATCATTTCCGGTCTGAAACCTTTCCCAAAGTTTGTTTTTTTTGAGCACTGCCGGTAATTCAATGGGTCCATTCAACTGACTACTCACGACGACTAATACAATTCGACCGTCTGTGGTTGGTGTATTGGCCCAATCACAAGCCTGCCCCAAAATATAGTCCAGTTTGACCGTGGTCAGGGCATTCTTCGGCTATACTTTGGTGCAACGAGTAATTCAAGCTCGTTCCGAAGCATGTCAGTAAAGGTAATTACAAAAAGGCTGGAAACTACCCGTATGATGGCCTGCACCTCAGCGTGAATCGCTAACTACATTAATCATCTTTACAACATGTATCAAACGACATTTACACCAGTAAGTAGTTATAGCAATGATCAATAATTGGCGACTGTCGAAAAAAACACGTTTGCCGATAATGAATGGAAGTTCCGCAACCTCACAGATTTCCCTGAGACCAATACCAATGGGTAGAACTATCAGTGATAACCAGCCTCAACGGGTTCTTTAGCTCATCCATTCAAACGAAGATTCTTCCCTCGACGATCTTCAGACACGAATTAGAAATGGACAGGCACGCGTAAACCACCTCAACTTCTAGCCCTACGTGAGCCGCTTCAGAATGAGGTCAATAACAGCAGTTTCTTCAGTGTGTTTGTCAGTAAACAACTTAATTCATTGTAGAACAAAGGCAACATTACATTCTTTTCAAAGGTTCCCATCCTACTGAAGTCATCTGATTTTCTTCCGTCTTCATTTTTTCAATGTTCATATGGTGCATAAGTTCCTACTCAGTGGATGTCCTCCAGCGGCTTTGTGATTGGCAGCAGTTTGCCTTCCTACTGTAAAACAGTAATACATTTGAGGTGAGTATAACTCTTCACAATTTGTTTAGACGTTCTCAGAAAAAGCCACGCTATTTCACTTGCAAACGTGGATGTCACTAAGTCCTTTGATTGGAAATCGCAAGAATCTCATCTAAGAACAGTTACTCTTTGTAGTTTTTTTTATATTATTTTGCCTAATTGCCAACGTCCGGCTTACAAATGCAGCAGATATTTTTTCAAAAGCTTTAGACTTTCCTAATTGCAGGGTTATCGATTGGAGTTAACAGACAGTAACTGTGTCTCCTCTCGAGACGATCGGGCAACCTGATCATTACTCACAAGCGAAAGTGGTTGAGCGTTCACATATGATAATTCGGTCGTGCCTAATGTGAGGTCAATGGCGCAGTGGTCAACACGGTTGCCTCATGAAAGCGTGGCCGGAGTTCTAGTCCCGGCAGTGGCAAGGATATGCACTACTGACGAGCTCTAATGAGAGCGAAACTCGAGTCTAGTGCTTCTTTTCGAAAGGGGCCGACTGGAAAGTCTATGGGAATGCGACAGCTGCGATCAATTGTGGGTGATGTTCAACTTGAAATTAACCAAATCCCGACTACTCATTAGTGATAATAAGATGTGTTTGTCAACAAGACCATCTGCACTTACTTGCGATTGCTCTGAATGAACCTCCGTTAGTTTTATTCTCATTTTGTTTTGTCCCAAACAAGAGCGAAGTTCCGGTTAGACCATCTTACGTGTGTGAACGACGACATTGTTGATCCTCTAGAGAGACGCGTTAGTAATTGGACAGAGGCATCCACAAGTTTGTGTACTCATGACCAGCTTAATTAGTATCAAAACTTAAAACAATTTGTTCTCTCGGTGAGTTTGAATGAGACAATGAGAAGACGCAAATAATGTGACATTCGCTGGTGTAACAAACAGGAGACAGAATCAAAGTATTTGAGGCATTCTCTGTGATTTATCGAGGCAACCGGAAACGCGCTTTTCAGCTTATTGAGGATATAGAAATCAAACTACCATGCACTTGTGTCCGTTCAACAACAATCTGTGCCGAAAATGCGGTTACTGTGGTAGTCATTTTTATATTTTCCATTTTGACGCTTGCCTGTCCAATCCCTTAGGCCGTGATTTCCGTCCTGTGGAATTTCATCTCTATGTTTGAATTTTGTTAAACATCCATCTGCAATAACCAAACCGAAACACGCGTTGTGTGAGCATACAGGCAACAGTACCTTTGCCTCTGATAACTAACCCATAATAGTTAGGCTGACCACTATCGCGTCTACTTTCCAGATAGCTGTTTTTATGGAGTTAGGTATACTCTTCTGCTGGAGAAGGACCCGATTGACAACTGTGACACCGTAACACTTCCATCACAACTGGTCGATGTGGTGACAGTAACGCCACTGAAAACCCAGCAATTTACGGAACCTCCCTAGGCTCATCCATAGACGCGCTGACCAAACAACTATCTCAGCGTTATCCATACGAAGCTAACGGATCAAGCGGCCAGGATGAACGGAAAGAAGTGACTGTGATGTTTCACAGACATAGTCAACGACCTGTTTCACTCATATTTGTTTAGGCCTCCAACTGCCTCTAACTCGAACATCTGCCATAGGAAAACACCTGTCGTCTACATAACTCACATTTTCAATGTAACTTCTCATTTTAATCTTTTTACGATCTCGCCCTCAAAATCACCGCAGCAGATGAAACAGTTAGTACGGGAATCCCTCTACAATTCACAAGGCGATCAGCGTCTGTGAACAGTTGCTTTCTACAGCCTAACATCAGTTCAGTTAATATGAATCAGTACGCAATTAATCGAAAGAGCTTTAAAAGAATAGCACTGAATCATGCAACGAGTTACAAAACCCTATTCATGTAGAGTTTTCATACCGTTTTGAATTTGCTGAACCTATACAGATGTATTGGTTTGATGAAGAACTGTCGAGAACAACTGTTCACCACGGTGTTCTCCTCTGACTTAGTCCGAGTTTTTCAGACACTTCTCAACCACCGCTATATCGCGCAACTGGATAACGAATCCCTTCCGGACCTTCCCTTACCTAATGATTATTGGTATGTGAGTTTCAGTCGGCGTATTACCCATGAAAGCCTCCATTCGTGCGGTCTTCAGAAGTTATCAGACAAAATTAGGACGTCATTGTAATACCGGCCATGCAAGTCTATCACGACACTCTATTAGGGTCCTCGTAATTATTGATGAGTAGTCGGGGATTTGGTTATTTTCACGTTGAACATCACCCTCTTAATTATTCAGCCAGGTATCCATTGAACAGTTTGACCAGGGGAAAAGCAAAGGCCTTTCAATAGTTTTTGAACTCTCCTTATTTGAGACAAACTCGCCTCTCATATCGGATATTCTTATGTCCACAGGTGGCACAATTCTTATTGCCGGTGTAACCATGTGTGACCCGTGCAGAATGAACAACAACTCAGCCTGAAAAAGAATCAACAACCATATCCTTTCTACTCTACTCACGAACCCCTGTTGTAAAAACGGCTCATCTATTCATTTTGTCACAACTGCAGCAAGCCAGTAGTTGACAACAGTGAAAAACGTTGGCTGAATAAGAACTGTGACAAGAAAACTTCGTTGAACTGGTCACGACGAGACTTTAACGTTTTAGCGGTGCAATCAAGGAGCCAAAGTTAACCGAGATTCTTTCCTCCAAAAACCTTCAGTTCATTCATGACGAAAATGGCAGAATTACCCTTTTGTTACAGTACATGAGCAATGCTGATGATTTACTGGTTGATGGTGGGATGCTTTACGAGCAAGCTAAAGATCCGTCGATCATACACAAATTAACAACCACCAAATACTCTGAATGTCACAACATACATTTTACTAAATAAACCTCTGAACTTTAAAGTGAAAACGTTTATTTTCCGTTGTTTATTTGAATATAGAAGAAAATAAGCCGGAACGGCACGGTTTATGTACGGACAAATTCCGCTGCATCTTTACAAGTGCACCAATCAGGTCGTTTATATATCGATTTGAGAAAGAAAATGAAACAGCTGAAAAAGCTAAATATCAGAATTCACAATCGTTTTCACTACCATGGTGGCGATAGTTGTGCAAACAGCTGTTTCCAAACACAACACAGGTTTGAACTTTCGGACAGCAACGGTTCGGGCAAAGCGTTGTTTTTGGCTGTGAAACACATAGTCCATAGAAGAAAACGCCGTTGCCGGATTGTAGTGGTGTTTCGTCAGTAGAATACCGACATGCAACGGACGACGCAGGGTCGTGATTTCTATGGCTGGCCATAACGCCATGTGTCTGTGTAACCTGTTGTTCGACTCCCCCCCCCTCCGGATAACCTCCATGACTAACTTATCAGGGCTGTTTTTCTTTAGTGTTATTTTCAGTGTAAAGATGTTAATCATCTAAATCCTATGTAATTCCCCCAAATTTCCCGACATTCATGTAACGATATCATATTTTGTAAAATCACAGTCATGAATGTGATTGCCTTCGATTCAAACATATGGCAGATGGACAGCCCACAATCGGAGTTTTCGTAGCTAAACCATCATTCACCATTGCTTCGGTTGTAATAACGTGCCTACTTGCGTAAATGGATCCAGCACTATAAGTGTATATGTAAAAACCTTCCTGGCAAATATTTGGGAAGTAAAAGCTTGTAGGCGACCCCTAAATGGTCCAGATTACATCGCAGAAGTGAATAACACAATGAGAAGTTGCACCAAACCACGTCACAAATACTAGCACAAAACCAATTGTCAACGATCACCAGCAGTGTGTTGTAATTATTGTATGGCATTTTCGGTCTCGTGAATGTCAGGAATGCGGTCAGCTAAGACGAAGCAAAAATCGCTGTTGTCAGTCACACAGTTTAGCGGTCCACTTACCAAACAACTGAGTTTAGAGACACTTCAGATGATAACTATTGTTATCTCTGTCATTGGGCCACAGTATAGTTACATTTTATCTACTAATTAGTCCGTCTCCACGCAGACAGATGCAGTTATTCACGTTCCACGTGACATGTTCTTGGACAACCAACTGCTTCAACCAATGTTCAGCGCAATGTATCCGATTAGCCTACGGTTTCCCATGGAGAATTAAAATGTAAATGTTACTGTTACTGCCAATTGCTTGATTTATGTTAAATAGTTTTATCAGAAAATTCAAATTTACTCCCTATCGATAGGATTGAATAAGCACATTGATTGGATATTCTTATTAAATCCGAGTGACAAGTTTGCATTATTATTCCTTTCAAATTCGCCTTCACTGATGCTGTATCTGTTGTCACTAAAATGTAATACTTTGGGACATCTTTTGTATATCTATTGTATTAGTCCAATGTTTCAGTCCTAAACTAAAAGTTGCAAGTTAGGGGGTTTCTAATTAGATGCACGAAAACTCCAATGGATACCATGCTGCCTTCAGATCAACCGATCCAACGCAGTGAGCCGAAGAGACAATCTAGCAATTAGACCACGCACGATGGCAATTTTTCTATTCCGCATAGTCTGGTCCACCCTCTGAAGCTGCGTGGCTGCGAGCAAATCTCAAGTTTATGCAATATCGAACAGGGTGAACCATCACGATACCTCACACACCAACTATCTCTGCTGGTGTTATTCAGAGCAGCAGTTGTGTCATGACGTTCATCTTGAATCACCTTTTTGGATACAGTTACGGTGCCAAAACTGACGACCAAAGCTCTGGTTAATGAAGCAATGGTGCCTTCAGACACCATCTTAAGACATTCAGTTATCATTTATTTCCTAGAAATTATCCTATCGGTAGCGACTTGTCTCGACGGGAGAAACCCCGTCGAAAAGCACGGACACATGCACACATGCAGGCGAGCATATGACATTCGTCCACATTGACCACGTTCATTTATTGGTCTTCCTTCTTGCCTGATTTAATCACTGGTTGATGTTGATCGGTTCACACGTTTCGTACGGTTTGTCTGAGAGCAGCTTTACAAATATTTGACGTTGTGAATTTTGTTAAGACAACTTGAAATATCCAGTCTTTATCACACGGTCAATATCGTTAATTTCCCAAATTCGCCGGTTACAACATACAGAACCGACCGCTTTAAAAAGTAGTGCGCTAAGTCATGAAGATTACTAATCCAAGTTTTATATACACACAATCGAATTAATCACATTAATGTCTCGGTCTGTAAAATAGTATACATCAGACCTTTATAACGCATCTATTCAAAATACTTCTATAACACTAAATTACTAGTTCGAAGGCACCTGTGTGACACCACCGTATATGATTCTCCACAACTACCGTCCTGCCAAGCTGACTCAACTATACACCATGTAATTTAGAGATCGTATTGGTGAGTCATGTACCTCATTTACTCCGGAGTATTGTACCCAGTTCTGATGTATACTATAAGCCCTGAATCTGGGTCATGTGGACTTTTCGTTACAAACTGTTTATACATAAACAAGCGCCAACCGGCTTCTGCATATAGAGATGTGAGGCTGTTCTGATGGATCAGTATTCCAAGGAAGGACGAGCACCGTCAGCTGAGGTAGCCTACCTCTTCATCTGCCACGTCACGTAGTGGAGCGTTTAACGTGTCGGGAAAATGTGTGGTGTTTTCTCCTGGTCAAAAGAAATTCGATCATACGGGAGATCTCCAGACGATTTCATAGATTAAGGTGCATTGTCACAACGAGACTGGACCTTGACGTGGTGTGACGGCTTGCGCATCTCGATGACCTATTGGGCTAAACTGGACGGTGTGATCACCACACCGATAGAGTCACTCATACCAGGCAGGCCAATGGGTAGAGGTCTGACAAACCAGTCTCCAGGTTGGGGGTTGGAAGAAGGTTGGCATCTTTTTCCGGAAAAAGTACCAGTTCTGGTACATTGCCACCCAACCGCTGCCTTGCGGTACAGGCTTTTGAGCCAAAGGCTTTGGTTGAGAACCCTAATCGTTCTCCTGTCTAGGTCTGGGCGTCCTGGCAGTATCTCAGCCCACACACAACCATGAATATTCACAACAACAGTAATCCATACTGCATCGGCCGTCTCGCAGTATAAACCGGGTCGCCCTATCTGCTGCATACAGCAGGGTGGATAGACGAAAACATGCTACTGCTGACCCCTCCCCACTGTCCTATCAAATTTAGCTCTCAGGCCCCTCCCGACCTCCATTTCTGATAATTACTCTACAGGTCCCACAACAGATGTAGCTAACTGTAGTAACACTGAGCCGGTAAGTTCCGTCTCTTGCCTTCAGCTTCAGGCCTCCCTCGTCCCTTGCTTAGACCTAGAACGCGAATTAATATAGGTGCCTTCAACGTTCGCACGCTAAAACAGATAGGTCAGCAGGCGGCTCTCGCACGAACGTTAGACTCGTTGCATGTCGATGTCTGCTGTATCTCGGAGACTAGAATCCATGACAGTAGTCAACGTATGGAACTAACAGCACCCGCATTGTCTACCCGATACTGGTTATACACTTCGGGTGACTCCACAGCCGCATTAGTAGATTGGATTCCTGTTAACAGTAGACTTTGTGCCGTCCGCTTGGCAGGTTCTGTTAAAACCAGCTCTAGACGCAAAACTTTCAGAAATTTATTCATTGTCTGCTTATGCTCCTACTGACTGTAGTGACATCGGCGTCAAGGACGCATTTTACTCGGATCTGGCCACTCTCCTTCGGTCGACACGTGGCTCTTGATATTGTAGTGGACAAGTTGGGCATGCGCTAGACCCTCGTCCACTAACAACTTAAAGCGCCTTTCC
>LOND01007299.1:9366-24465 GCA_014220965.1 Paragonimus kellicotti
ACTGCGAATGTGAAAAGTCCCCAAAACGTTAACGATGAAAATGCCTGCACAATGAAATTGACAACGGAGCACCAACCAGTGATGGAAGAAGATGAAACTGGATTGAGATCAGTTATGGAAATGGTCACTGTTTTGATTAGGGCAAGATGACTGTTCGTGAATTATAGAATGGCGGAAATCGGGAGACAACGGTGACACAATTGTTCTCGATAATTTTTCATCACATCAATGTGTGTTCAACAAAATTGAATCAATATTATTGTAGAATCTGTCAGGATTCTCGGCTATACGCAGTCTATCGGGGCAGCTGTAAACCTCTTGATTCAGGGCAGAACAAGACAGAACGTTGAAGGTTTACTCGGATAAAACTGGTTAACCAAGTGAACTCTGTGCACGGAATTTAACCGTCAGCAAATAAATCTCTCTCAACACAGTGAGCAAAGCGGTGACATTCAGTTACGCGTATGTATCATACCTACCTAGAGGCGACCGGACTATTACGGAAGCTGGGCACGTTTTGCAGTGAACTTGTGCTGACAAGTAGAGTGACCATGCTGCACAATGGTGGGGATGGCGATGAACAAGTAACTCACGAACCAGCCGCCTATTTCCTGCAAACTTTGTTCCCTTGCTGAGGAAGTCTAGCCTTCCCGCCAGCTTATTAAAAGAGGGGCTATACAGATAAGGTTTACAAAGTGAATTAGGTGTTTTCGTCGTGCTCCACTTCAGCTGCAGCGTCTGAATAGGTCAACGCAGATAATTCTTTCAGAATACTGTGACACTGCATGACAGGCCAAAAAAATATCCTTAAGGAAGTGGATTGTACATAGGTTCAGAAATTTTTTAATTTGCATGCGTTCAAGTCGATGTATGGGATATTTTTAAAGGAAGTCCATTCAGATACAACGCGTTAGTAGTGACCTTAAACCGTTGGTAAGTCCAGTGTTAGCCAACGCACCGTCCATTAGGCCGCAGGGTTGTCTGTGACGAACGTTCGAGTCGCTTAATAGAAATGAGAGCTGAAATGTATCAACGTTTTCTTCAGTAGTGTGTTCCTCAAGATCTTTGTTGTAGTGGGTTGGTACGGACGAGAAAGAAATTAACGCTTTCCAGGTATGAATACTAATTGTCGGACGCAAAATAATAGTGTGAATAAATGGGAGACCCACCGTATGGTGAACGAAATTTACCATAAATGTCGACCAATATCAGGAGACATCCATACGCGGGAAGATCTAGGGATCTTCAGGATCCAGCCTCCAAGCTTGCGGGCAAGCCGAGAGTGTGTGGCGCAACTGGCGCACACAAGTCAAAAGGCATGCAAAGAAATAAATGCGGTTGCATGCAGCAAGTAGACGGTAGTCAAAAAATGTGAAATGTGAACGGGGGGTTTCAGGAAGAATTTTGCACGTCGCGCAGCGGACCGGGTGTACCTCCGGGTCACCGTAGTAGAACCCGCACAATCTTGTAAGATGCTGAATTTTTGATCGGAAATATTCACGGGAAATTCATAAAGTAGAGTTTTTAAACCAATGAGCAGCGCGTTATTCACTACCCAAGAAAATAAGTAAAAATATTTGCACAAACCTTGTCAACCATTTTCGTCGGTGTACGGTTGAAATTCACAGTAAATAAGGAACTTTGAAAGAGCTAAACTAGCAAACGTGTAAAAACTATTTCCGGCGACCATTCTAAGAGAACTGTGTGCTGGCTTGGACAGGCTTTTTATATGCAGAACGTCTGGACGTCTAAGTTGAGCCAACCATCTCTATCATAGTCGGCCAAATTTAGATAATGATAAACATCACTGCAACAACGGAAACCATACCTACTTCTAACCATTTCCCGTGAAATAATGTCGTCACTCATGATGGGTCAACTTTATTGCGTATCCATCTAAACGAGCAACTAAGCTGGATGGAAGAAAACTTGCGGCTTTGCTAGTCCAAGGTTACATAAACAGTTTTCCGGGGAGAGTAACGCTTCAGGCACGCACGTAATACGGGTTCCATCGTTTACATACGGTCCGCATCATTGCTCATTTGTCCCCATCTGCCTGTGAAAATTGTTGCTAAACAAAATTTGTAGACTCCGTGCCCAATCAGAATGGAAATGTTAGGAAAAATATCGAATCCACAACGTTGAATTTCGAAATAACTTATCAGGCATGGAAATCGCACAATTTCCCCGTAGTTCTGTTATGTTTGATGCATTTGCATTTGCGCACATTTTTTGTTCAGTGTTTCCGAATAAAAAACAAAAACCCTCAAAAGATAAAATTGGGCGATGCCAGTAAACGGAACACACTACAAAATTACAATAACGGTGGCCAATTGAAACGTATGATCATCTGGAAGACTACAGAACGACTTTTCGTCTGGTGGTAGAGGCAACTCGAGTTGTGCCAACCCAAATTTGGGCTTTTGAGACAAATTGACCTCAAATATCTTTCGCAATCTGATTGGCTAATACTGGCAATGGCGGTCGTTTGAAATTGTAAATTCTGGATGAAGTATTGCGTGGACAGGTGGCCAGCGGAGGCCAAAAATTTTATGATCGGTTGAAAATGTTGGTGGCGTTTATTTGAAAAACCGAATGAAAGTGACATTTCTTGATGGTTCGAAGGGTACTTAATTCCTCTCGAACGTGCTAGTTAATTGCCCCGAACGTGGGTGAACCAGTTCTAAGGTTCCCCCCTCCTGAAGCTATCACTGTTAGCGCGACGTGCACACGACCAAACTTGACCAGTTACGGGTTAGTGAATCAGCAGTTCTTTTGTGTTTTCGGCGCCATTGCATTTCCGTCAAATTACTCCGCTCAAACCCACCAAGTTACTTGAAAAATTGCGCTTGTCTCCCATTGAAACAGCCCTAGCCCCTTTCGACCAACATTTAAGATCTTGGAAACCCTTCAAATGTTACAGTGAATAAATAAGGTTTGATATGTGTTACCGCAATCATAACTATGATGTTTTGGAACGTACTTTGGCTTATGGACTCAAAATTTTAACCGTTCTCGCAGCTGCCTGAACACAGTGACCAATAAAACTCTACTTCCGCGAACCCACTTTCTATAAATGCATGTTTATCAAGTTTAAAATGGTAGTAAACATTCACTTCTTCATGGAAGCTGACAATCTAGGTATCTATGTGGTTGGAGTGGTAACGAAACGCTTGTAGATGCTTTTAATGAGAAACTTGTTTTCAAACGTTTATATGTATGTTGACGGTGCAATATATAACTTCATCATTCTGTTGTTGCATACGGACATTTAGTTACCATACTTCGCCCATGAGTTCTTTAATCTTAAGATATAAATATTTATGAACCAAAATTTCAGTCTTCGCTGACGAACGCAATTTTAGTTTTAATAGTCTAATAATAACACCTGTGCTATCAGTTTGGCCGTCTTATCAGCATTCTCATTTTCGCTAACCGCATGTCGTGGTGTTGAAGCTGCCTGCATACACATCTTTTTGCACTGTGGATTCAAGTTCATTCCAACTAGGAACAGACGATGAGGCCCTCGAAATTTGGTGCTACCATTTCTCGTGCCCTTTTTTCTGTCTCGTCAATTCCAAACGAGGAATTAACTCCCAGTTGCATGTATACGAATTGTCTGAAATTGTTTAGAGCTTCCAAAAATCGGACAGGTTTATGGCGCAGTTCCCCACACCATTGCCCTTACGGAGACCTGGTTCTTATCAAACATCAGTGACAGTAAGCTGAACGCCCCTATTTACTATGTTCGCCGTGCCAACTCTCTCCAAGGAGGACTGGGAGTCTCTGCGAACTTCCTTGACCATGGTTTCCCGACACGCACAGCCGTCGTAACTTTTCAGTCCTCCGGTAGGTCTGATGGTGTGTTGATACGGCTCTCTCTGCGCGGTCAAGATACACTCCTAGCGGGGGTTGCCTCGTGCAACACTCCGGTTGATGATGACCTTGAGTGTTTAGAAAAATTCCTAGTATATGAGTGCCTTTTACACCTACTTATTGTGGGTGACTCAAACGCACCTAAGATAGACTGATCGTCAATGTTTCATTCGGACCATAGTGGCGAATTCTTGGTGTCCCTGCCAATAGTGACGAAGCGGGGAGGTGTGGACACCGCATGTCGTTACTCGCATGCCACATCTTCCCGTTCGGAGCCCTGCTCCGTCTATTCACGTATTTTTTCGGCGATAATTTCCACTTGTCTACAAAAAGCAAGCCTGAGGGCAACCTAGGAAGTCTCACCGCATTTCGCAGTGTCCGAACTAGGTATGAATGAGAATTCTGAGAACACACCAAACTCGTGCAAGGAAAGGCCCTACTTTGAGCACGTGCCAGCGGAACTTTATTATCTGAATATATACACATTTCGAAAAAGAGTAAGCCCTCGGCTCCTTCATAACGACTGCCGGACGGGGTTACTTCATCCGACCCACAAGTTTTGATGAAGTATCCAAGCAGCACTATTCGGTAGTGTACGACGAGGCACCATCGAACCGACGTCGTTCCGTTCCTCTGCGAAGATTTTGACAACCACTCATTACTGCTGACTTTTCCGTAACGGAAGTTGACAACATCTTACTCCAAGTCAGTCCACAGATAAGGTCCATCTCAGGATCCACAAAGTAGTGACAGTTAGTCTTGCGGAAACTCTACGCAAGCCTTTTAAACAGATTTCAGACGGATATTCTTCCTAGTGCATGGAAAGAAACCGTGATCAGACCAATTTTCAAGCTGGGTAGCCAGCACTTCATTGCTACCTACCGGTAAATCAGTCTTACTGGCACTTCTTGCAAGATAACGGAACACTTGCTAGAACGCCACATCCCGACGCAGTTCCTGGGGAGTAGTCCATTATCTTTGATGCATCATAACCTTTATCCTTATCGGTCACCTTCATGGATGAGCCGAAGGAGGCAAAACACAACGAACTTACGTCAGGCGTTTCCTTTCTTCTGTTCCGCCAGGGCATTCGACCAAGTTTCACATGGTTCTCTCAAAGATAGGCTGAAATTTTATGGCATCCACGAAGAAGTTCTCCTCTGGATTACCTACATTATTGACTACAGAACTTCCAGAGTCAAAGTTGGGTCAGACCTCTTATATCCCCTCTGATTTTGCGATGTTCCCTCAAGAATCAGTGCTCCGTCCTCTTTCGTTGCTTATTCACATCAGTGACCTTACAGAGAATATTTCCGGCAGCACTCTTATCCTCACTTGTCATTTGGAAATCTTGAATGCCAGGGATTTCAATACGCTACAGCTGGATCTTCACTTGATAAATCGATGGCCGGACAATCGGAGTATCCCTTTATACAACAGTAAGCGCTCACACATTTTGCTCGGCCGGGTTTCTGGCAACGTCTTCGTGCCGCATAATGCCCTCAACACAGCATACATCACAAAAATCGATTTGAATAAGGGTCTGGACATGTGAATGTCGTCCAACTTATCTTTCACATACCGTCATGAGACAGCCGCGAAAAAAAGAGGTTCGCTGCTCTTGGACTTATGAAAAGTAACTTTGCCCGTCTAGACAAGAAGGCGTTTCAAATGCTTTACGGAGTATAATTAAGATCGCTTCTTGGGTATGCCAACCAGGTCGTGTACGCCGGTCTGAAAGAGGATATACCCGTTGCTGGGCGTGTTCGACGGGCGGGTATCAAGCAGACCGCTGGCCTGCGGCATACTGCTTATCGATTACGACTGGAAGTCCCTGGCTGGTACCCAAATGGATTTCGAAGGCTTCTCTGAGACCTAATTCTTACGCACACTTTCTTCAGCATAGGACGCATTGAAATAGAGACAAGACAACTGAGGATCGGCCCTCGGGTTTTCGTCAATTTTCTAGTTTTTCGGTGGCTGATGCTTGGTTGCGGGACCGAGTGTCTATGTCCCCCGGGTAGGCCAAGCGCTTCTGATATCTTGGGGGTGCCAGCCTTCCTGAATGCTACCTGAATAGCGACTGAATTTGCGGAATGTTGGTATTGTTGACATTGTAACTTTTCACTTCGGTTCAATTTGCCGCATCTTACTACCTTGATATTATATTCAACCATGCTGAAACTGGCAAACTGCTAATCGTGCTACAGCGTTGCTTATGCTAAGGACTATGCCTTGCAGCTCTTCCGGTGCGGTGCTTCGACTTGTGAAACGTGCCTGAATTTGCCTGGTCGTACATACAAATTTTTTGATGGGAGACCTTCCTGATTGTGTCTAACTGGTTTGTGACTTTTGTAAGTCTGCTCGGCAAACGGCTGTCAGCGTGGTTGCCACGCCATCATCTAGCGTTGATTCGGCTTGGTCGATTGAGGTAGCTCTTGCCCACGAGATGGAAAGCATCAGTACGCAACACCTTGTCCCAGAGTATAGAGCCGTTGCTCTTTCGGTTTCCAAACTGGCCAGAAATTGCAGCTGTGGGAATAAAACTGACAAATCGCCACAGGATGTAACGCCAGGTCGTCTTGAAACCCCAGAGGTATTCGTCCCACTGAGCCAAAGATGACTTCAACTGCTTAGGAAGTTTCTGTGGTCATTTGCGAAACCCCTCAAATACCCCGATGGCTACTTGAAGCTCCGCGATGAACTTAGTCGTAAGGTCTGACGGAACTTTTGCACTAACTCGAGAGTCGAGCTGTCCTGTCTGTCGATTCTCAAATTCGCGATCCGCTTACAACATGGCTCAAAGTACAACCTCAGGAACAAAGAATTTACTTTGACAGCTTTTAAATCCCGCAAAAATTGCGTTCAAATTTTTCCTAGTGAAATATTCCTACATTTGGAATAAACTTCCACATGCAGTTAGAGCCAGTAAGAATATACACCAATTCAAACGAAGCTTAGAAACCTTCCTGACATTACCGAACGTTATGTCCATTTTCAAACTCTGCCTGCATGAAGACGATATTTTTGAAAACGGACCTAATAACATCTGAGTGGAAACCCTGCGTCGCGTGATACAACGTCTCGTACACTTCGAGCAGATCAAAGCTATCAATTTCACCATCGGATGTATTTATCTAGATATCGAAGCTTATTACTTCATACTTAATGATAACCAACTGTGTGTGGTTATTGATCACTATGCAAAAGCTGTGCACGCTAAAACTGTTTGAAAAAAGTACACTTAGCCTGTTCGCCTCATATGATTACATTCAAATCTCGCGTTACCACCCATACTTCCTATCCTCATGGATCACCTGGCAATTGTTTCTATCTTTTAAGAATTTGTAGTGGACAAGTGAGTATGCGCTAGACCCTCGTCCACTAACAATTTAAAACGCCTTTCCTGAAGAGCAATCGAAACGTAGTCCCAACAGGCATCGAACTAGAGAACGCAGTGGGGTTTAGAAACAAACCGTATATTTCCAGCAATGTTTGGAAATATGATAAGTAGTTAGCTCTAGCCTAGTCTGGGACCAACGGCAGCAACCAAGAGAAGAAAGAAAAGAATCGCGAGGTGGGCTACCGCCCACTCGGCGGCACTCAAAAGTGCGTGAAACCTTCGAGTGCGTTAAACAACGCTCGAAAAGGTTCGGGCTAAACGACCTTGAAGAATGGAATAGAGATGAGTCGTTAGGAAAAGGACAAGCGTTCACTGCGTGCAATTAGTTGCACGACTGAAGAAAGTGGCACTGAGTTCATATCAGGCCTCCTATAGCAGGCGTACACAGAATCATGCGTACAGAACAAGCAAGCGGGAAAACGGTTGCAGCCGGGATCCTTAGAGAAGCCACACGATCGCTGGTCACCACACATTCTTCCCATTCTATATATCGGACGTGTATACCAAATGGACATCAGAATTCGGTTGTAATCATATACTAGGAAAGGCTGTTAATCAATCTCTTCTTGCGTTATACGATAACAATTGTTTGCTAGTGCCATATATTTTATTGGCTAGCACAAAATTATAAATTTTGTATAAAAGGTCTGGCCAGAAAATCACATATTCCATTATTCGTCAACTTCACAGGACCATTTTACGTTCTTCCGTTTATTGCGTAATTTCGCTTTTCATTCGATTCCACAACTACATCTGACGCGAGAAAACATTCCACCACGTCCGGACACTCAAAATCCCGTATTGGTTGGACAATTCGCGAGGTCTGCGAAATTCCGTCGATTTTGAGGACATAACGAAGTCCAGTTCAGAGGACCGCCCATTTCTCCGCAAAAGTATAGGCTTCCCTATCTTCCCTCATCGCAACAAAGTTTTCTGCATATTTTTCCGGAACCATCTACATCAAATAATGGCGAAATCTTCGACTGTTCATTTTCTCCATCCTCAGATAACCGATTTCTGGCATGACCTTGACCATTAGGTCAGTGTTACCTTGTGAAAGAAAATTGATGTAACTACTCAGCATTTTCATCGAACATTGAAGAATTTGGTGACTGTCATCTTAGAAACGTGTATTCCAAATGTTACTTCATAAACTTGGATTTTTCTCTCTTGCTATGTCTGTTTCGTTATACTATTCGCAAAACTGGTGTATTGTACAATTATTAATTATGTGTATGGTGTGCATTTATGCATGTCGCGTTACAATTGTAGCGGGAAGTTGTCCTGTAAGGCATAATCTTTATTGTCCAACACGATAGTTACCATGCTACGCACGCGCTCGCGTTTATGAGTCAGCATTCCAGTCCACAACACGCCCCGGTTTCCGCTCACACGTCGTGTGCACTTCTGCCCGGTTTATGTGTGTGATCGGCGCCTTATTCGGGCGTTTTCCGCCTGCCACTCCTCGTATTTCAATCCAATCTTGCCGAGTAATAGCTCGTCCGGTCGCTCGTGTTGTCCGCCATCTATCCATTGTGGCTTTGACTGTATTCCGCGGCCGTGTCGAGATATTCCTTTGAGTGTTGGAATAACCGCGCCCCGATCAGGTCATCCATCTTATTTTGCCTGCCATGCCTCGCCCGTTGATCCGATCCAGTCGAGCGATGACTCATCCGGTCGCCCACGTTGTCCCCGATCTGCTCGCTGTGGGCTTTTGAACAGGACGTTGAGGTATTCTGCCGAAGGTTGGAACTCTCTCATCTCCCGCTCGGTAATCCACAACACAATGTGTATATTGATCACGCTGACCTGAACGTGCTTCCGCAGATGCGTTGAGAAATTTACCATTAGTACGCGATGGGCAAGGATCTCTGGTTCCGTTTATTTTGAGAAGCTGAGAATTGCACGCATTCTATTAGCACCCGCCAGCAACAGGAAAGTGATTTTGAATTTATGCAAGCTTATCAATATCCTGGGAACCAGGGTTTTTCCAAATGTATCCTGCGCAGAACGGCGGAGGCGAAGGCTGTAGAAGAGAATACCCCTGGATCGTGGTCCGTCTTGAACCAACATCATCAGAAACGTTTTGAATTTCAGTTTGGACAATCGTGGGCACGCTGAAAACCAGCAGAAACTCCTGGTTTCTACTGTCGAACTGGTAAATATGTTAGTTCAATGCCCTCAGCGCATCTCCTCTGTAGACCTTGCTCCTGCGTAATATCACCCACGACTCCCTGAGGTCGCTGTTACCTCCCAATACGCGATAACACACATACTGGAGAGTCATATGCGTCGTCTCATCGCTGGTGATGCAGCCCTAGTAGCATAACCGTACCCTGAATATCCTTGAGCGTTTTTGGAGCGACCCGCGAATGATGAAGGGGAAACTTTGGGGGCACTCATGGAACGGCGAAGAAAACACCTTCGAGTGGCCATATCAAGCGACTTTGCCGCATGTCGCACAAGCCCCATTTACCTACGGAGGTCAAATGCATTAAACACAGAACTATCCTTGCATATAATAATAATAGTAATAATACTAATGATGTATATTTCGCAACACACTTGTGAGAGACTCTCGGATGTGTGCGACCATTACAGATAATTACAGGTGATAAAAAAAATAGTTACATAACAAGTTACATAGTGCGGCAGACATGAAATCTGTCAGCAAAAAAAGACGTAATCGGAGAGAAAAGGGTCATTTTGTTGAGGATACTGCAGACGCTGTTCTTAACGAAGTCAATGGATTCTTTCATTCGATACTAACAATCTCATTCACTGAATGACTCAGAATAACAATTTCATATAACAATTAATCAGAGTATGCTATAATTGTTACGGTAATTCAACGTGAGGTGAGGCGAACAACAATTTGCCAATTACGCTTCCCCAATGTTTTCTGCAACATGTGATACGCGAAAGTGAAAAAACTGACGTCAGTTTGATCTGGATAAGGACTGAAATTGCTTTCTTGCGAACAGTAATAGGTTTTGAAAATTCTGCTTCCAAGTCTTCTTATGAACGTACAAGTTCGCGGAGCAGTTGCTCAGTGTTCGTAGTGAGCCGTTATATTCAGAGATGTTTAAGCTTTCCATTCGTCTGTTGCTATTGTGGTGTTTGACCGAGAGTGCATAACTTGAAATATTACGAACGCTGTGACATGTCTCTGAATTATGGATAATACAGTGACAACCTTTTGTCTGGTTCCTGAACAAACAAACGCGAACGCCTTTGCGTTGCTTGTCCAAGTAACAAGTACCCATGCTTTGAGGAAAGCGACAGCCATGATGGTAATTTTGTTCCACAAAAATGGATTAACTGACTACCACGATGGAATGTGTTCCAACTTTTGTGCGAATTTTAGCAATTTTGTCACACCGACGTAGCTTTTCCAAAAAAAGACTGCTCGGACAAACCGTGCTTACGAAGACGCGTGTATGATGACCAAAGTTAAGCACAATCTTGTAACTTACTTTTTAAGTTGTCTCTGTTAACGTCATTCTGTACTTATACATCAAATTTAGCAAGATGGTAAATGACTGCTCAAGTGTTACACGCGTGCCACAAAATGGGGAATAATTGCGCGTGTATTAATGTCGTCAGCAGGAAAATCACTTCCACGGAAAGTTATCAGTCACAGAGCTATCCTACACCGAATCAGAAGGAACACTGCAAACGCAAATCATGCGGTTGGTCAAGACACCTTGCCTGGCTAACTAGATTGGCATTACCTTCGTGCTCGTAAACGCTTTCGTTTGATTGTGCAACCCATAGGTTTTAGGTGTGGCCCAAGACTCCGTTTTTAGATGCACCCACGAGGTTATAACGGTAGGCCTTACTGATCCGCTCTCCAGCATATGACGACGTCTATGGAAAAGATGGGTTATGTTGATTGCCTTGCCATGCAATGAGATCACCTTCGACGTCCCCAAAATCCTGAACTCCCTGCGACGTGAGAGTTGCCTTACCAGTACCACCGTGCCTGTTCATATCTTGTGAATGTAAATTTACTACAAACCACTAACATCAAAGTTAGTGTGTTGGCGTAGGTATCGCAGTCTTAGTCGTGACTGTATAATGAATCCGCGCCATCTCTACTACTATAGGCTACATTCACTAGGATAACAATGTTTTAGCTGTCACCGTTGGGAACGCCGCCCAACCAGTCTGACGCTTGTTTGAATTCTGAAGGTCGACTGGAGTTTCCGTCGACATTCGTCCTCTCTGGCGGTTGCCGTGCGGTTGTGCTTGAGGTTCTCTCACGTCCAACTCCCTAGCGCCTTTAACTGTTGCGTTGAAGTCTGCTTGTGAACGGTGAGTAATCAATAAATAAAGTTTGTTTGCAGATTCGCCGTCTTCTCACTACGACTTCCGTTCCGCGTTAACATAAGGCTGGGAAAACCTTGGGCGTACGAACCTAGGAACTAGGATCGTCATAGCCACAGTCGACATCGAATACTACGTCTGTGCTGTCTGCAGACAGGTTGCACTGACTTGCTGTGATACAACGTTCTCTTGTGAAAACCATACGATCCAAGTCGAGTTGGGCAGAATACAGCAAAGTCATGAGCAATCACCTTCTGTTGATAGCGTCAGTTAGCAATTCGGACGCTGAGTCAACCGCAGCCAACACGAAAGGCCCCTAAAACTGGTGTCACCATGACTGTTAATTGGCGTACTAAGCATGCAGTATAGATGGCCTGAACAATATGCCTTCTAGTAGTGATAAAGTCGTTTGTAAGATATAATTAAGACATATATAATCAGGATTGAGTAGGATATAAGTAATATTACGCCACATTAATGGACAACAGCCTGACAAAATTGGAGGTGCCTGGATGTCGTCCCGAGGTCTGAAAGATGAAGAGGGACAGATGGAAAAGTAAAAAGCCAGTGACAATTGCAGCTGACGAAAACATAGTCCACCAGTAAACCTAGTCACGTGTCCACGATAAAAAGACTGGACTGTGGATGTTGAAATGGCAGAGAGGCGAAACAATAAAATCTTTGGAGAAATGCGGCACCAATGATATCGTGGGTAGCTGTTATAAAAAAATGTTATGCGCAGAAATAAAAGCCAAGGAGAAGATGAAACTGGATTGAGATCAGTTATGGAAATGGTCACTGTTTTGATTAGGGCAAGATGACTGTTCGTGAATTATAGAATGGCGGAAATCGGGAGACAACGGTGACACAATTGTTCTCGATAATTTTTCATCACATCAATGTGTGTTCAACAAAATTGAATCAATATTATTGAAACGTTCATTGGTCCGTGTAGTAAAATACGGAATTCCAAGCAAACGACCGATTACTGGTGTTTGTGATGAATGGTTCGGAGATCTCTTCGCAGTCAGGTCACAGAAGTGGAGGCTGATGTTAATGATGAGGTCTTTGACGACGGCAACAGCGGGATTTTCGAGAACAAAAGCACCGGATTGTGCGACCGAATAGCAAAGTGATTAGCCCACCAGTTCGGGCTAACTCGTCGGAACTTATATCCCTCACAATCAACTTGACACTTCCGGATTTGTTGCCAAGATCGAAAATATTGGCGCTCGTTACGCACATATGTTCCTAGAACGCTTCTCCAATTTCCGCAATTTTTTCCCGTTAGATGTTATGAATGCGAGCTGCAAGCATTCCGAGCAGAAGAACTCCTATATGAGTGCACCAGCAAAATCAAGTACGTTACCTTTGCTGCGCGACTATTTGCATCATGTGGGTGACGAACCTCCCATGGGGTCTCCACTGGGCTCACCTGTTGCAGGTATTCTCTTGGACAATCCGGTGACCAAACCCTCCGTCAATAATATCTATCCATAAACGATTGGTTTGTGACATTTTTGTTCAAGTAAACTTAAACCAAATCTCAATCGATTTTTACACACCTTCAACAATGTACGTCTTCTGTCATACGGGATAGCAGGTTCAAGTCCCCGGGAGTAAGCTTGAGCGACAACTAGGTTGAAGATCGCAGTGCTCGATTCATCGGGAGTTAACGTGGACTGTACAATACACATATTGCAACGGTTTAGAAGTTGCACAAATTTTCTTAATTCCTTTCAGCACAGAGAGAAAAGCTTGTTCTACAAAGTCAGTAGAGCAATAATTGAAACTAATCGATAATGCGCTAAACCAAAATGACTATCCCGATCGTCTTGTCAACCGGATTATGATCGCTATCAAATCGAGTAATCGGGTGGCTGCAGTGGAAGTGGGAGCCGTGTTTATCAGCCTAACGTCCAAAAGTAATATCGTGCTGCAAAGACAAAACCATTGACTGTGTCAGACCAATATATGCATATTCCCAGCGGCAACGTTAGGAAACTGGTTTACTACTACTGTCTTGATTACTTTGAGTCTGGAAGACAAACCGGCTTCCCAAAATCTGTATACGCTTGTGTAATTTTCATTACGCGACCGTCGCGTTTGATCGTAGTCACGTGGGCCGCTAGTCTCATAACTCGTATATTTGGTAAATTCAACACCGGGGTTTGTTGTTACCTTCTTCTATTTAGCTTATATCAACTTTCTTGTCCTTTAGCACCTTATTAATAGGAATCTTCGCTAATACCACCGTCTTCCGAATCGGTTGCTCAGTGGGCTCAGAATTTATAGACGCTCGTTGCTTACAGACGCAACTATTCTAGATCCAGCATATCGACAGACGTTGCGAGCAGATTAAACGTTTCTCGAACAACTGCTAGAAGTCCGCATTAACAGTCGGTATATTTTTGCCCAAGTGACTACAACGGGTAGTGATTAAAAGTGAGTTATACTGTCATATTCCACATACTGTATGCTGAGGCTGGATTTGATCGTCCGTAGGCAAACCGATAGAGAAGCTAAGAATTGTCCGTTGCACAATGACCTACATCGAACCGTTCATGCACAAAGCGACATTTTACATTTCGGTACCACATGAATAAGTTGCTTAAAGAGAAAGTGGTAGAATGAACAAACGAATTCGTCTAAACATTATCGGGCCGCGGGCATCAAAAATTACGAATTAACAGTGAATGACCGATGCAGGGTTTGAAATACCCAGCGCTATGGAGTCGACATTCGTGAGGTTTTCGAACTTGAGGCGTGCCTAAGAAATTTCCATATCGCACTACCGCTCGCATGCAGACGAAAGAACGCCACGCTGATTTGTTCAAGGTATGCCGCAGCGTTATTCAGGTTGCTATGCTTTGATCGTTCTCTGTCGGGTTTGTTGATAGATGGTCCGCCATACTATATCTTTCCCAGGTAAACTGTATCAACCATTCTTATCCTTACTTCAGTTATTGTTACCACATCGTTTAATGTTAATCATTCTGAGCCATGTAAACTTCCAAATGCCGAAGTTAGACATTTACCATCCTTATTCATTCGTGAGCAACTTACAGTTTCTATAACTTCTCCATTCATTCACCGTTGTTTTTGATGAGTGGTTCAGAGATTCCCTCACAGTTACGTCGCAGAAGTCGAGACTGATGTTAGTGATGAGGTCTTTGACCACGGCAAGGCGGGGTTCGTACGAGCTTTCTTGAGAACAAGGAGCCAGATTACATAATCTAATAGCAATTCATTCTGCGATGATAAGCATTCCTTGACTGACAAGGTTGGGATGGCTATCGAAGTTCCTCAAATACCGCGCCGTTAATGGTTTTAGGCAAACGGGTCCTGAGCCACGCTGATTATTATTCTTTGATGCGACTAAACAAACGCTTAGTCGTCCGATGTACGTATTCTGTTGTTTAGCAGCCGGAGAAAAATTACACAAGCGTATACAGATTTTGGGAAGCCGGTTTGTCTTCCAGACTCAAAGT
>LOND01007302.1:0-12481 GCA_014220965.1 Paragonimus kellicotti
ATTTGAGGTGCTCCTCAATCCTAGTGGACCAACTCTCCTTTGACCTGCTAGTCTACTGCGTTGTCACTGATCACCTCAGTATATGTGATTCATTGCGTAGTATCTGTTGTGTATACCAGAACACACGTCAATACACGACACTTCGAGCATGCACATGCAAGATGTAATTTAACTGAAGCTATAGTGTTTTCACTTGCCTACACGTGCACATACGTCAGTCGCGGAAATTGTGCTACACGCGATACGACAACATCAGCACAACGGATGAAGAATTTTCTATGGTTTTATGAAATAAGTGACAGACATTAAAAATTACACAAATAAAATGTGATGGACTTAGGCAAAACAATGAAACTAATGAAATAAGCTGTTTACAAATGTCCTCTTGTTACTACGTGACCGGTATGTGTTTCGTTACAAAGTTGACGTACGAGTTAGAGAGGAACGGAAGCTCGCTGAGTAGAGGTGTGCCCGAATGTGTGTATTGACGTGTGTTCTGGTATACACAACAGATACTACGCAATGAATCGCATATACTGAGGTGATCAGTGACAACGCAGTAGACTAGCAGGTCAAAGGAGAGTCGGTCCACTAGGATTGAGGAGCACCTCAAATTAATGAAGCAAAATCATGAAATCTTTCCACAAGCATCTGGAGCGCCCGACCCGTGAACAGTAGGGCCAGTGTGGCGAGACATGAACTAGGAGAAACATCTCCGAAAATGGCAGAGCATTTATTGAGTGGTTTAAGCGGCGATGATAGTTTACTTATATTTGCATTAGGTAACAGTGTATTCAGTAAGAGTGCACGCCGGTTACACGAAATCCATTTCGCCAACAACAACAACAACAATGTTGTTGGGCAATTTAGGGAAAGGTTTTTTGGTAACACTTACCTACTAACCAGTCCCTCAAAAATGTCAGATGTTTGTCGCAAATTAAACGTTGGAGATAGATAATAATCGAAATCTTATGAATACAGCTGCACTGAAACATACATTCGGGGTTTGTCTCATGCCAATTTGATAGAACGAACTGTTGGACAAGGGAAGACCAACTAACCAACCAAAGGAAGCTATTTGGTAATTTATCATATACGTGAGACTGAGTAGAAGCAAGATAGGGAGCGGCTGAGGTAGAAGAGGGTCAGTCTTGTCGTGTCTCACTAGTGGTGAGGACATGGAGTGGACTAAACAAGAGGTGTACATTTGTGTGGACCTCGGTTGTAAAGTACAAAGACATGATGAACGTACAAGTCTGGATAGATATGATCAAAACAGTATGATAACTGCAAAACGCTTCATTCGACTCAAAATATTACACTAATACGCAGAGCCAAGTCGTAACCAATCCAGATGTTGGCAACAAACTCATACCTAAGTGAGAAGTGGCAAATTTCGCAAACCCAGTGATGAAGTCAAAAACGCATCCATTTTCAATGTAGATGTAACCGATTTGAAATCTCACCTCCAATATGGCCTTATGGAAGAGATCAGGAAACAAAGAGGTTCTTACTGCCACATATCTTCGTCAGATCCGCCTCGTTTGGATTAAAGATGGTGTTTATTCCGCATTGCTGCAGTAAAGCCTTTGCATTCACTGGCTCACACTGGGATAATTTGAATTTGGGCAAGAACAGATCTAACTCGATTTCGTGGAATGGTTTCTTCAGTAGGTCCTCGAGGGTACCAGGTTTGCGAAGATGGCTTAGCACTTCCGGCAGTCCACTTGCGTCCCACGGCAAAACGATCAACATTTGCCAACTGCAAAACAGAGATTGCAACATTAGTGTGAAACAAATTTGTCTCAATTCCCAATATTGTTTCGTAGGCGCTCAACTGTTAACTGGTGAAGTTAGTCATAGCCTGATATTCTATCAAACACCTTGAATCGTCAATTAACTGCGATTGATCAGATAGCGAACTCACTCAGTTCCTTTGAATGGCAAGCGAACTGCTTGCGCAGCCCAATCAGTCAGCTCTTCGTAAGGAAAGTGGGCCTTCACGTGCATCATCATGATATCCATCTTCTTGCCTCCAAAACAGGTGAAATCACGATTAACTGTTCTCTGTTTGTTGAACTGATTCTTCCACATTCCTGTAAGATAAATGAACATTTTCGTCGGTGTTCAGTGAGTTTACTGTTACCTTTGAAATATAGTGCATTTACCAATGCCAATACGGTGTTCGCGTTCACCGCACCGGTCGGGAGTAATTCAGTGATCTTTTGTCCAGTGTTTTCTGAAGTCCACTTGTTGATGTGTTGACGCTTGGCTTCGTCACTCGGGAGAGAGGAAATCTGGAAATAGACGAGCAGGAGATGTTACAAACATGTGTTGTGACAAACCTGTTCAATTGACGCATTATAGTCTTTAGTTAAAATCTGTTTGAATTGTTCCACAATTGTGGCTGGTTGCACGACGAACAGTCGATTAGCCAGTGAGAGTTGTACGCCTTCGGATGGTTTGAAAAACGTTTGCAGTGTTGTTCCAATCGGTTGATGTGGACAGGTGGCCAGTAGTTGTTTCGGTATACGCAATGCGCTTTCCACTTCCGTTTTCGTTTTCCCATCTGCTCCTGCCATAGTCATCACCATGGCCGTGTAGATACTCAGAGGCGAAACAAACACATTACTTAAACTATCTGTAGGACTTTGAGAATCATTTTGTGTAGTACTACTCACCTCCTTGTTTAGCTATAATCTTGTCATAGAAATCTGCAGTAAACTGAGACAGTGCTAGTTTGATCATATTTTCAGTTGCCATATCGTCCGTGTGCAAGCCACTATCTGTTTTTGTGAATCAATTCGTGGCTCTGTTTTCACTTTATTATGTTGTTCACCATGAGATTATCTCTGGCCCGTTCAAGGTCATGTGTGCCTACGCAAGCTAGTGATTGGCTAATTGATGTCTGAATATCGATTGATGGCAATGCATCTAACCAGGCACATTGTTGTGTCGCCTCAGTTTTTTCAGGCGCGGTATTTGTTTGTTATCGTCATGCCTAATTTCGACTAGAAGTTTGTTCCTCTTTCTGTATCGAAACAACCTTTGTTTTATTTTCCCTACAACTCGTTGATGAACGCTGGAATGATCAATGTGCAATCGGTTAATGCTCTTGACAATAACAGTTTGTTTTTCAACGTAATTTCTGGACAATTCTTTCCGATCAGGTTCCTATATCAAAGTTGTGTGAACAATGCTAACCACAGTTTACGATTTCTCTATGCGTCCGCATCATGACGGATCATGGCAGTGTTTGAAATTCTTTTTTTGGAAGCGTCAATCGGTAAACGTTTCAGAATTCAATGATCAGTTCAACTTATTGATTACTCATACCTATGTGTTAACATTCATAAATACCACATCCGCCTCATTAAGAGCCCTTATTTGTGGCGTTAGCGGCTATGAAATTTCACTTCAGCTGGTTACGAGTAGTTTCATCTACCTCCACCCGTCCTGCTGACGGTAGGTAAACCTACACCCAGACCACAACGTGGTACAAATATTATACAGGAATATTTGGATACTATTGGTTTGTAGCGAATTACGAGCAATTCCGAATGCTGTCAGCACGTAACGATAACACATAAATTAGCTGGTCAGAAGATATGAAGGAATACTGTATCGACCCCACTGTATTTCCCAAAGGCTTGCTTTACGGAGATCTTTTCTTCTTGACGATTGGTAAACCGGTGTCATCAGAATTATCAAGGGACTTCTGTATCGACGTTATCGCGCCCTTTTGCTTGGCGATACCAAAATTTTAGTGTACCGCGTTCTACAAACACCCGTCCCACAGACCGGGTAACTTAAACTTTCTTTCATCGAGAGAACCTAGTCGATTTGATATCACTGCAGAACAAACACTTGTGTTGAGATGGAATATTCCGAATGAGATTTCTCAATTGCGTCGTCCGTCGATACGGCTGCATGACAATCGTCCGGTTTCTTGGTCACCGATATGCCATCCAGTGAATCCGTACGTGCATTTAGGCCAGATGACGTCGGTGAACAATGGCATTGCCGGGAACCTCGAACACGACCGTCCACTGGTTAAACCTGTGATAATGACTCTGCTAACTAGACGGATATAGATGAGTTGGAATAAACTTAGGGTCGATAAGGCGCGTGAACGCTGTAAGTGGTAGTCGCCTGGCACAACCGTGCATTTCGTGGTAGAAGTAGTCAAGTTATTTGCTGCAGCTGAAGAGGAAATGTAGTAGAAGCATGAGTAGTTTTGGGAGTCGTGCTCAACCACCTTCTCGTGATGTCGAATGGGCAGTCTTGACACAAACCCCGACTGGCTGAGAGTTTAGCAACTCTAGACACGGTCAGCCACACCAGCTGGTTTCGAGGTACTGGTTGTGATTGATCAAGCAAACAAAAATTTCATCTGCACTTTAGATACTGCTTGTACCAGTAGACAGAAAAGGCCAGCGGGGTACTCGTGTGCAGAAGGTGATCAGGTGCGTCAATCCGATGCTAGTATATCACTGCGTATATGCTTGTATCGGAGCAAGGATGGAATAAAACAAGGAGTGGGTGCACAGCCCCGCACAACCTCTTGTAACAAAATGTTGGTCAGTAACACATGACATTTACTGTCTAACTCGCAAGTTCTCACGCCATGCGCGTGCTCGTGTTTTTGAAACGGAATTCCAGTACTCAACGCGGCTGCAGTTTCCATGTATACATCGTGTGGTGGAGTCTTTTGCTTGCCACTTCTCACCGGTTAGTCCTATTTAGTTGGGTGATGATTAGTCCGGTCGCTCGTTTTGTTCGCACTCCACCCGTTGTGGGCTTTGGCGATATTCCACAACCGCGTTGAGATATTCCTCCGAGTGTTGGAATGATCACACCTCCCATTCGGTCATTCATCACACTCTGACTATGACAACCGAGAAAGAATAGTCTCAACCATCGGAGGTGTGTGCATCCCATAGAACGCAGCTGGGTCAAACTCAGACGCCTGGTAACCGCCGAATCTAACTGGTCTCAGCGTGAATCGGCCTCCCTCCTCTGGCTTACTGACCAACTAATTCTGTCAAGTCTTACTTGATAGGAACTTCATTAATTGACTCACGTTCATTTTCCAGGTAGTCACTCAGGCGAATCCTGACGCGTTTATCCGCCTTCAACTGGCAGAAAATCTCGGCTCCTTCTGCCGACCCAAACATCACTTCCAACTTAACGTGATGTCAAGTGGGTAATCTCAAGCAGATGGACGCTGTGAACGGTATATCCGTTTGGTCGAGACGGCGGTAATCCAACTCCAGTAGAAAAGCGAAACGTAAATACATAGCGATGAATTGTTAGCAGCTGCCTGTGGTCTATGTGGAAGCATATTCTGCAGGAAACAGCCGAAACCACCGTTAAACATGCATGCTCCTCAATAGTTTTCGTACAGCTGACTAATGGTGATTAGACTACAAACCCTTGTTGCAGCGAGAACCAACACCATCCGTAAGCAGATACGATTGACCAATTATGTAGCTGTTCAAATACTGGACCACCAAAGGAAGAACGGGCAACGTTTGCAATTCTGATGGAAACTGGCGAGTTGCATGCAAGATGAACGACGGCCTCAGGAACAACTTCAAATAGCTCTCGTCCAAGGTTTGTCGGCTTGGTCGCATAGAAGTGAGCAACAATTTTGCAATATTCTTTATCCTGGCAGGTCCCTGATCGACCTACTCGATGATGAAGACTCAACTCGCACTTTGAACTGCGTAGAAAACGCAGTTCCAGGTTGTGATAAGCTATCATCCAAACACTGTGTGTAAAATCCGGGACGCTAATCGGATATTTTAACTTTGTCCTCTCGGCTGACGCTTGTTTTCAATCCACTCACGCCGCCCTCGCAACACGCTAGTCCCCAGATTGAATGAACCATCCGAGTTCAGAGATTTGAGATCCAGAGCAATATCTTCAACGTTGGTACATTACTTCCGCAAGATATCGGTTGATCGTTGGAACACGCGCTTGCAATTGCCTGTCCCACATTTCGTGGTTATACACCGTTATGATTATCTTGAAGGGACTTCATCAATGCGCCAGCTACTTTTGAATTTATATCAAACATCTTACAGTCCTTACAGAACTTACACAAACGTGTCCAAGACGTTTGATTCTATTTCGCAAACTGGGACCATAAGATCAGTCAAGCCTTTTGGAGCTTTTCTACATCTAAAACACTACGCTATTAGCTTCTAACACAACATGTCAACCACGCTCAAAAGCCTGCTTGGTTCAGTCCTGTTGGAAGCACTCTTTATCGCGTCATGTGACGATGCTTTATCGAACATACCTTCATCCTTCGGAGATATTATTCAACGAGGTAGCACTTTTACCATTGTTACATTATATTTTACATTTAGGAAGGTTAGTCTATCCAACTGAGTTGAATCTATGTTCATACATGACAGGGAACTCCCATTACTTTTTGCATAACGAATCGGAATTAATGGCACTTGCCTTCACGAATCCGACCCCCCCTCCCCTGAAACAGCTTAATCACTCCAATACATGAAAAAAATTCCTCTAGTTTCTAAGGTCTAATTTAGTTTTTCACAAGCGGTTTGCGCGTCGATGCTTAGTGGTTTGTGTGCTGGTATATGTTTTATGATCAAAACATCAGCCACTTCTCAGTCTTGTTTGACTGAGTGACGGCAATCCTGAGAAAGACCACCCGAGGTGGTTGAAACGTAGAGTATTACAACTTGCGCATAATGTGTGTACACCCATTGACAGTGTCACAACGTTCACCTCGTATCTGATTGGCTACTAACACTCGCGTGATACATCGCGACTATGATTGGTTTAATTCTAACTCGTTCACTGGTTTAATGTCACGTGTTACGTCTGTTGGTCAGATTTGCATACATGCTGTTTACGCTCGTTACGACTGCCTTGCGTTCTGATTTACGATACAACAAGTCAACGCATTTTCCTAAAGGAGATTTACACATAACTGCCGTACGTGGTGTAGATGAGTGTCCACTTAAACAATCCACATTGTGGAATTGCATGTGGTTATAGACTGGTGGCCACGGCATTCATTGGTAAACTTTCTGTTGGTATGTGATTGGTTGAATTGAGGTTCACTCCCAACACTTCGCTATGGCGAACTTGAATATGCATTAAGATGGGTAATTTGTTCGGTATAGTATAGTGTCCGTTATAACAGCAGTCATCATGATGAACACACAAAAGACCACTCTATTATAGGAAATCAATTCTGAACCGCGATTTTTTTGGCCTAGCAGCGCTCGGCTGCGCACAACTCACCAGTTCTCACATCTACCCCACGAGATTTTCATCGCATGCTCTCAACCAACTGATGAACAAACAACGGAAAACGGGTTTCTGTAGTGCTTCTTGACGCTCACCCTCAGACCGTCACTCTACGACCGGTTTCGTCCCTCTCTGGACTCACCAGATAGAGATAGTTCGAACGGGGATCGAACCGGCTATCCTTCGCCTTATGAAACAATGTTCCTATCCGTCCGGCCGACCGTTCTTTGACCATCACTTGTGACGGGGGTGTTCTATATGTTGCGCATTTTAGAAACTCCATACTGGATAACGAAATGAATCTGATTGAACGTCTGTCCTAGTCTGTTCCACATACGTTGGATCTGAGTTGGTAAAATTGTCGGCCAGGAAACAGTTCGCGTTAAATCAGTCTTTTTAAAAACATTAGGTATTCTCATTCCATGAGACACCTTTACAGTTACTCGAATCTGGGGTTATCGTCAACTGGTCACCGCAGTGTTTGTGGGAATATGAGGGTCAGGTACACACTACACTACGTTGATGCTCATGTGGTGTTAGTTTTATCGTTTTCAGCAGCCTTTACCATCTCCAGGAGTGTCTTTCTTGGATGGTAGTTCCCAGGACAAAGACCATAATCCCCAAAGACCAAATGCCGTCCAAGCCACCACCTGCAAGTGACGGTGAATGAGAGCAAATGCGTCAACGGTCGGGTTGTTCGTGGCGACACCTCGTGTGAAACATCGTCGTCCTTTGAGCTAAGATATGGAGCTCTGTATGTAGTTGACGATATGCAACGGTCTATCCATGCCCTCAGGTTTCTACATTCCATTTTAGAGCACGCCACCCAATAGCTTCTCTGATAAGGAAGTAAAGGAGCTATGTTATGCAATCATATCACCAGCAGGCACCATGATGTCCTAACGCTTAAGTTGTTTCAGGTCAAAGAGTGGATCATAGAAACGGTTCCCAGTTGCCTCCAAACCACTGTTCCTCAGTGTGTCTAGATGTATGAGGAACAAGCGAAGTCTTCGCAATCTGTGTCGACATTCTGTGTTCATATATTCTGCTGACCCCTTCACACGATCGTGGCGATTTCGCCGACGCCCTAACGTTTGTTCATGACTCCTCATAGTTGCAATTTTCTGGTTATATTACTAATGCGCAACATATTGACTCAGCTTTCGACAGACACAATACACACAGGAAGTTTCTGGCACCTGACTCATTTAAACAACTGAAACGTTTCCAGGGTATGGCCGGCTTTACCATCGTTTCCTTTATGTGGTTAAGGGAATGTACAACTCAGATACAGTTGACCTGTAATAGTTTATGGTAATAAAGGGAAGCAAATGTACGGTCGACAATGTGAGACAGACAACCGCAATTGAGAGCGGTTGTTTAGTCAGTCGGTAGACTGTGCAATGCAATACTGATGCGTAAGTAGGCTTGGATTCAATTGTCCAACCAGGAGGGTCATGTGATCCAATTCAATCAGACGAAGACAACGGTAGAATTAGGGACGCATTGGCATGCCACGGTTTGTGCAAACAGCCCCACCACACAGACACACTCACCTGCTTAGTATGCGCACAATCAATCGGTCACAACATTTTCCAACAAGATATATCATTTAACCCTCCTGACGGACTCATCAGCTGGCAACCTAAGTTTTTTAACCATCGCTTGGTAAGTTCATACAACGAGTTATACCATCACTCATTGACGAGCATGCTGTTTTTATATATACTCAAACGCGACTCTGTATGTGAACGCATCTAGTGCCCACCTAGGTATCGTTTTGCAAAGAACGATTATCGAAGTTCACCAAGTTTCTGATTTTAATCTCACAGGCTACAGCATCGACTTATGGTATCCCAGATCGCAAACTGCTTGTTACCTATTTTTCTGTTGCACAATTTACCCTTCGTTACTGGATGGACAAACTTCTTTTCTCAGACTGCAAGCCGTTACTATCAGTTGGGATGTTTGCATTACTATTCTCAATTGATTGTCTGAAACCAATGCCTCTCCCGAAACCAGTACCCGTGCATTCATTACTAGTTGGATAGCCCATTTTTGTGTTCCCTTTAACAGTACGGGTGATTACTATTTCCCATTTACATCCAAATTTCTCCCACATTCCACTGACCTCCTAGGCTCCAGACGTACAGTCGCTGAAGTATACCGCTGGAAAGCCAAAGGTTTGGTTGAACTGTCCATTGAAATTTGAAAACCGCCATCATGACCATTAATGGTACTGCTGCTTAGTCAGATTCAATAGTATTGGTAAACGTGCGGACTATGGTCACTTTCATCTTACAACATTTGGGTGCGTACGTGCACTAAATAAACGCTCTCCGGTTATAGGCAACGAATACAGGACATGGAGTATGGATACGAAGTGAGGATACGAATAAATGAGGGAGACTGAACGTATAGTATACAACTATTATAGTAGGTCTCGACCAGTGCTAAACGACACCGGTTAGCGAGAGCTGTTGGGGAGGTTAAGGATTCGACTGTCGAGTGCGCAAGCAAGCCATAAGTGTGTATGGCGCCATTGGCGCGCATAGGCCGACAAACATGCAAACAAACAAACGCGATCGCATGCAGCAAGCAGACGGCAGCAAAGATCCTTACAATCCTACATATCATGTGAAGAAGGATTTTTGGGAAGAATCTTACATATCGTACGGCAGGCGGACCGGGGTTGTCTTCAGGTCAGTACAATGAACCCGATAATGTATAAATGTGCTGTCATTAGCATGACGATGTAGCACTGAAAACAAATTCGGTTGCTATGCGTTTCCTCTCGAAACGGATTCAATTTTCGATCATAGTTCATCCATGCATCTTCCAGTCTGTACCGATCATTCAAAAACCGCATTTTTTTCCAGGGCGGATAATTGGAAATTTAATTTCATGCATAAGACTTCTCAATAACTAGACGGTGTAACCCTAGGGTGCTTACTCGAATTCAGCTAATGTTTTCGTGGTTAAAGTGAAACAGAACACCGTTACATTAGTGCACGAACTGAAGCTACACAAACTGCATATTGACGACGCGTTTCTGACCGTAACGTTACATTTGGTGACAGAGGTGGGATGAATGTAAAGTCGGATTTAACTTCATCCTCGTTGTCAACGGAGTCTACCGCGGAGATGAACGAATTATGCTGCGAGGTTAGGCCATCACCACGCCAGCCCCCTTTTTACAATCCCGACGATGATTTTGACGATTGGGCATTTAAAGTGAGGATTTACTTATCAGCAGTGAACCGCAAGCTACACAGCTTCTATATCCTTAGCTTTTTGGGTGATGCAGCTGTGAAGCAATTCCGTGCGTCTGGTGTGGCCCCAGAGTCATCACCTGAAGTCATATGGGAAACACTGCAAGGACTGTTCGGGCGCACGGAGTTGGCATCCGTTTATCGCGAAAGGTTCCATGCTAGACGTCAGCAACCGTCGGAATCGGTGGATTCATTCCTTCGTGACCTGCGGGAGCTAGCACTGAAGGCATTCCCACAGTCATCCCCGGAGGAAAGAAATGGCCAGATCTGCGACCGTTTTTGCCTGGGTTTATCTAATCAGGGGCTACGCGGAAAATTTCTGCGCAAACCGGCGGCATCGCTGCTAGAAGCAGTTGAAAAGGCTCGGGCATATGAAGCGGTGCAGGAATCAATGCCCGATACCCCTTCAGTGTCAGAACCAATTTGTTTTGCTGCCCGAAATTCCCCCAGCCTAGTCCCCTCGCGAGAAATTGCATCTATTGTAAGAGATTTGGTTCCCGTGCGCAGAAATGTGGACACAATCCGCCTCTGGCAGTGAGCCGAGTTGCACGAGGTAGGTCACCTTTGTCGTATTCATCTGTATCTTCTATTATCTGTTCCACCAATGCTGATGCAGATAAACCATTAACTGTCAACGGTAGATTAGACAATGAGGCTATTTGTTTTTTGATCGATACTGGTGCCTCATGTAGTATTTTAAACTCGGCTGTGGCAGCCCAACTAAAATGTAAAATAGTCCGGCCTGAGTACCGCCATCAAATATTAACGGCCAACGGCACCACCTTACAGACGGGCTCGCAAGTAGTGGCCACGGTACAGCTGGCTAATTTAACAACTCGCCATCAGTTTGCCATAAGCAGTCAGCTGCCATGGGGCGCGGTTTTAGGAATGGATTTCCTACGACAGTACTGCGATACGATTCACCCAGCCTCACAGAAAATCTGTTTTCGTTATAATACTACGAATGTTCGAATGGGTGGCAGGCCTAAAACGGTGAACGTATTAGCAGCTTCCGATAAAATAGACGATCTGGAATCGATTTTGATACAACCATTACTAACTAGGACAGCGTTGCCCTATACCGAAAGACTGATGTTAGCAAGCCTCTTACGTAGCTTCCCTGACGTGTTCCAGTACGGTGGTGAGGAACCTGGGCGGACTGGAATTGTACAACATGAAATTGATACTAGTGATCATCACCCTCTTCGACAACCCGCTAGAAGAATCCCTGTTCACTACCAGTCGCAACTGGATACCCTGATTCAGGACATGCTTAACAAGAAAATCATACGGCCATCGACTTCCCCCTGGGCATCCCCTATTGTGTTGGTTAAAAAGAAGGATGGAAGCTTACGGTTGTGCGTTGACTATAGACGTCTGAATGCCATAACAAAGAGAGATTCGTTTCCTCTGCCGCGCATAGATACCACACTCGACGCTTTACACGGCGCAAAGTGGTTCTCCACACTCGATCTAGCTTCGGGGTACTGGCAGGTTGAAGTCCGCCCAGCAGATCGTCAAAAGACGGCATTCGTTATTCCATCCGGGTTGTATGAATTTGAAACGATGCCGTTTGGCCTCGCTAACGCCCCTGCTACTTTTCAGCGGTTAATGCAGACAGTATTGCATGACCTAGTACCAAACGAATGTTTGATCTACCTCGACGACATCATTGTTCATGCCGCCACAATAGAAGAGCATAATTCCAGACTGAAGAGTATATTCGAACGTCTCAGAATGGCAGGCTTGAAGTTGAAGCCTTAAAATGCGTTTTTAAAGCAGGAATTATCATTCTTAGGCCATCTGTCTGTGGTCGCTGTCCTGTGTATAAACTACATTTACCGTAACGTTACAATATGTTGACGAGATAGCTGAAATATATGATTTGGTTGATAAAAGGATTTTAGCAACGATAA
>LOND01007304.1:11754-23828 GCA_014220965.1 Paragonimus kellicotti
AATATTATGTTGCCACAAACTTATTAGCTGCGGTTTGAAACATTATCAGTTCTTAGTTGGTTTGACGGAAATTAACGTAATTTTATTCCCCCATTTCTCCTTAATATGCTATCTCTAAGACATAGGCTACAAAAGCAATGAGTGTTGTAGCTTTCTGTTGAACGGTAACAAATCTAACTTTTTCAAAAAAATATTTACATGATGTTGAACTTGTTTTAAAGTGCTCTGGCGACTTTGACAATCAGCTACTTCAGAATATAAACTGAATGTCCAAATTAGTGTCTCAACTATTTTTAACCAAATATTTATTCATAAAATTATTTGATAAAGGGTATTGTGCACAAAGATCGAGAAAAAGTTCATGAATTCAAACTTCTACATCACACTGCGACATTCTCCTGTAAAAGTAAACAATTTGACTTCTGGATAAGCCCAGAAGAAAGCTGCTAACAGTTCCGTTTGTGTTAAAAATAAACATCATTAGCAAGTATAATTCATCTGGCTGTCGAATTTGTAGAGAGCAGATTACAAAATTTAGCATGCTGATTTTGTAAATGAGGCTGCAACCTGATGCCATTTTACGTAATTTGTGGGATTTAGCAGTGCACAATCGGCAACCAAAAGTAACCATAAAATAATTTATGCAATACTTATTTGGGCCTTTTTTTCAAGACTTCAAGGGACTCTAATCTTTATCGGTGTGATCGGTATGAAACGAGACATGAACCGGGAGCGTGCGTATTCAACACTTCATCAAAACGATGTGACGCTAATTTGCTGATATAAAATGCGCATGTTTGACGACTCTGTATTGCATGCTACCTACAACAAAAAATAATGCAAGCCGCTTAAAGTATGTCCAGCGGGACAGTTCCACGGGCTGACTTTGATACGGACAGGCTATTTGGTGTTTTCGGGATTTGTGTGCAGATATGACAAGGATTTTGAATTACTTTGCCTTTCTGCAGTCAAATCAGCTAACTGAGGTTTATGTGTTCGTGCTCATGCTTCATTACTCACTGCGTAATCGACGCGTGGTTAGGAAAGATCGGCTATTACTCACACGAACGTGATATAGGAGATCAGGATTGATGTTTTTTCATGGTGACGCACTCAGCCCGTGTTTAACCCGTCCACCGTGGCATCGAATAGCTGCAGTGTATTGCATAAACACGATGTAGATACATTCCGGAATTCATCCTTAGAGCCTTGCGACGGCAATAGCGAACTCGTACGCGAGGCTGTATTTCGAGCAGTTTCACATTTTTATAGAACTTGTCATGCACTCTCATGAATTAATGTTTCCTTCAACTTGAAGATAAATTAATATTCTGGTTTCGTTACATTCTTTAAGAGGACGCAGAGTTACTTCGCTGTGGTTGTGAGTATAGAGGGTGCGTGATTATACACCAAAGATGTGAACCGTAATTGCCTGGAGTGTTGTTTAAGGAATTCAATGAAACCAAGACAAAATCCTTTCAATAAGATGGGGAAGTATAAAACCACCTGAAGTAAAATCACCCACCACCAAATGAAGTGAAATGTTTCAAACCGCAGCTAATAAGTTTGTGGCAACATAATATTTTTCCCGGAGCTTCTACATGAACTGTACTGTGTATGCGTTTCTGACGTGAGTCAGAACTGATAATTCAATGTTGGGAGTTTGTTCTTATGAACAAACGGTCGGGTGCAAAATCGTCAACAAACTGTTGAAGAGAAATGTACAAGACTTAAGCTCCTATATTCTTCTCTACTCATAATCTGTTGTAGCACACTGCTCACCAATGCAAACCGGTTAAACTTGATCCAAGGATTATATTGACCAGTGCTCAACCATAACAAACCAAACTGCCTATACTACACCTATCCTGAAATAGGCCTCAGTGAGTGAATTATTATGGTTGGATGTGAAGCTGAAGTTATCGTGACACGTCATTGTCATCAGCATCAAAAACATCAGAGACAGTGCGTAAGTTGTTGACGTTTGACCACTAAACAGCCATGAAGTAAGCTCCAGGCTACGGGTGAAGGCTCATTTAAAAATTAATTTTTGAACAAAGAAACCTTATACCTAACTTTGAAGCCATAACAACAACGTATGAACTCTCCACAAACAAAACCACAGGAGTGTAAGTCAGAGTATGTCAGCAGCGTGCGGATTTCACAGACTAGTTTATGTGACTTACAGAAAGCTTAGATAATCAACAGCAACATGTCACCAAACCTTGCCAGCCGTTAAATCTAACATTTCCAACTGCCACCTATGTGAAATCAGAGAGGCTTCAATCTGGAAAAGTGTACACTATGAATATTATTATCTTGATAACAGTGAAGATGTAAATACAAAAACAAATGGTATTGTTGTGCTAGAAAATATTTATGCTGTTGACTTTATATTCCGAAAAATTGTAACCGGTTAAAACGATGAAGAAACGAGGCGTATATTTTGAGGATGATTTTGTGAGAGAGATGTTGAACCATTGGCTTTTTTAGCATTCAAATGTGGATTCTCAACAAAAACACTATCTAACGTGTTTTTTGAGCCCTCTCTGATGGCATCTTGTCGAGAAAGCAAAATTCTTCCTCCAGACCGATCTATAAAAGCTCAAAAAGCCTCTTGGTGTTGTGTAGTCGAAAAAGAGGGTCGGATGAAGAAATATTTTCTCAACTGCATTAAGGAGCACCACTGCATTGGGCATGCACCTGGTTTGACAAGCTGTATCAGCAACGCAGTTGTTGTTTATTTGGACGATACTAACCACTGAATGGATCACAATAAGGTTTTCCACGTTTTCTAAATGGTTGACTCCAGCAGCATCAAAGTGGACAGATAACGGATGCTATCTACCGCTAAACCGATTGTTACTTGAGTGAACTATTCGATCCACTGTTCAAGTAAGAGCTATGTCAAATACCGGCAAGTGTTATCATCAATGGTCTTGTCATCAGCTTTTGTTTCCGCAAAAATCCTAATCCAAACGTACCGTTTCGTGAAGTGTGTGAGTGGGGGGGAGGTGCAAAATCATTTAATTTTTCAAGGTTTTGGGCATAACCTACACGATATCGACATTGCGGATTAACTCTACTTCAGAAAAAATCACTTGGGAGGATAAAAACACCAAGGGTCAGTGGTATTTTTGAAGCCGTACTGTCGAGGCTTATTAGGAACTGACGGCTCAAGTATTCTTTTCATTGGAAACTCAAGACCGATCGCATTAGCACCCTTTACACGCATACACACACCTGCATATGACAATCAGCTGTTCTCTGACTAGTCATAGTTACAGTTTTGGGACACTTTTTTTTACAGGGCCTATGGTTAGGCCACGTGCCAAATACTTTACGTCAAGCACTTCCTCGGATGAACCCAGAATGAAGACCAGTCCCTCAGAGGTCACTCGGAGTATCAATTCCTGGTCAGCATTCGAAAGTAAATGTGAAACAGAATCGAAAATGGAATCATCCGGTACGCTGATGGGCAAGCCAGATACTACTTTCTTCCTTGTGATGAAGGTTCGTCTTGCTGGTTAGCATGAGTTTGTTGATGTGTGTTCTCATTGTTTCCCATTAAGCATTAAAAGTTACCACTAATGTATGCAATTTGTTCCTTAGAATCAAAACAAGTTGCAGGGGTTAATAAATGAATCATATTATTGGACTGATCACAGTCACCCTTAGGAAAGTGACAGTGCTGGTGTATATGGGATATTGACACGTTAGTTGTGAGGCGCATGACTGTTAGCCTTAAGTGGTTCGAGATTGTTTGGAGTTCAAGGCTAGAATCGTAAATTCTAACGTCAATGTGTTCTTGTTTTTTCAACGTTCTCAACGTGACCGACTTGGAGTGAGTTTGGCGGATGTTGAAAATATAAAAGTTTTGACAGGTTTTATCTGGTGACCAGCGTTAATAACTTGGGAAGCAATGTGGCTGAAGTGAGCCGTGTCATGCGACCCACATAATTTAGACAGACGTTTACGGGTCTTGTGGTTAACCAACGTTACCTGTAAGTGGAACAGCAGACACAGGACGATGAAAGTGAATCTTGGCAGAGCGCCCGTTAGAATGACGACAATAGGCTAAGGAACTCGGTCAACAATCAACCTAACGACGACCCGTTGGCTCGCGAGTACGCAGAGGGTTTAATTTAACAGTTTCTTCGTGTAAGTATATTACCTACTCAGTCTGTTGTGTTATGCACTTGACTGTCTCTGCTCATCTAATGCTTCTCCTACTGTGGTGGCCAGATAACTCGACGTTCATTCATTTGTATTATGACTTTAGGACACCAACCATAATTAGTGGAACCAGCAAATAAGAAGTATTAAATTATAGGAGAAATTTTGCGGCAGCCCTAGCAGTTCCGGCTTTGCCGAAAGTCCTTAGATGAAAACTGAAAAAATGTTTATTGTGTCTACTTTGTGGACAACTGCACATTTGGCTCATACTTGCTCCATTTCTCACTGAATCGTTTAACGTACAAGTTTTCCTGTTTCAATGATACCCTATAACATGTCTCGCGTGGACATATCAGGTGCAAATATTTTGTAACAATCAATGTATCAATTACTGTTGTAATTTAGGAGAACAAAGCTATGGAAAGAGGTATGTTGAATACCACGTCTTTTGACTGAAACTATCTTTTTATTGATCACTCTGACAGACTATGTAACACCACATTTATTTTCATCTTCAACGTCGACTGCTAAAGTCTTTTGTTGCATACCTACACTAAAAATCTTATGCTGGCCGGTTTTGTCTTTGTTGATTCAGCGGTTAGTCGAAATGCCGTTAGAGTCAAACATGTGTATGCCTTTGTCTTCCAATTCCGATTGAGGTGGTTTGCCTTGAAGCCTTTGCATTTTGAATTACGACATTGGAGACTTGCTGTACTATGAATTGTACTTCTACAACTAATTAAGAAGGGCCTGGAAAGTTCTGTCGGTGCATTGGCTGAAAACCCATAGGTTTGGAGGAGGTGCTTGTCCACGGACCACATTCTGTTATTGGCTAACAGTGATACAAATTGAGTTACTATCGCCATTAAAATTCGACATTAAATCATGGTGTTGGATGTCTACCGAATTTAAGATCCTATCCCGTTATATACACTTTGATTTTCGGAAAGTGGACGCTCTGATCTTCAGACTTCTCCAAATTAGCATTCAATATGGCGTTGTTTTTCGAAAAGGACTGGTGCAACATTTTATGGGACAAGACAGCTGTGATCAGTTGTGAGTGACGCTCGATCTCTATTAACCGACTTCCCACATTCGTTACCGGTATTTAAACTCCCGCTCAAAAAGTTCGACTTGTGTGAGTTTAACATGGAGAGAATTCGCAGACTTGGGATCATCGACTGAAGTGAAGAGACCAGCTACTGTATCTTCTCTCAATGCGAAAATTTGGAAGCTGCGATCGGTTCTGAGAGATACCTAAGTTAGGGAAGAGTAAACTTGTCATCATCAAAAACTGAGTAATGATCTCTGAGATTCGGCTGGGAAATCACGTGGATACAAGGATGCGGTGATTGCGGAATTTTATCAAATTAGCACAGAGTTGACAATCTCGTCTCCAATCCAACATTTGCCAGTTTTCTCCGACTGCGTGATCAGGATGTTTCTGATCCATCTTAATGTTCCATCTTCTTTCAAATACCAACAGCCTAACTGAGCAGTTTACATTGTGACGGTTTCTCTGTGCACAGAATGCAACATCACCCGACGTAAGCAAAGTTAACAGAGAGATATTATCTGGCTGTTTGTATCGCTTCAGGCGCATCTGATTGTGATTGTGAATGATAATTCAAACATTGGCGCGAATATGCTTGGTAAAAATAGAAGTTCATTCAAATATCAAAAATGGCCCGTGGTAATAAATCGTTTCCAATTAACTAAACTTTTCGTTCTGATTCGTTCTCCTTTTGGGTTATCTCTTTAGCCTGTTTTGTGTAGGCCAACTCCAGAGTCTCCATTTTTCTCCGGTTGACTATTGCATACAATGCAATGGGCGTCACCCCGTGGAATTCCATTAGTAGTTAGCCCCCAGTCCGGAAGGGTGTCGTCCCGTCACACTAATTTCAACAGAGAAACGGTATGAATCAGCAAGTTCTAACAATAGGGCGGTGAACATTGTCCAACTAACTGATCGTTCCTCCGTTAGGTGTATCGATTTTAAAACATTTCTGTTCAGTTAAAATGACGGATGCACTGTCAGTATCGAAAGCCTCTTAAGATGCCTTGTATGATCGTAGTTAATATGACTATTCACAATATTGTGAGATAGCGTTTGCGTTGTGAATAAAAGTAGTTTGTGAATCGAAGTGTGAAATTTTCCACTCAACAGTTTTTGATGCGTGACGTTAGTTCACTTTATTCACAGGACAAAAATTTAATGGAACTCATTTGTAAACTTTATTTCTAATTTCAGGAATTGATACAAGATGCAGTTGCTGAGTCTTTTGCACGCTATTCATCTTCACAAAGGTCTGCAGATAAATCGCCCGTTAAGGATATGAACTACGAAGCCAGATCCAAAGAGAATCCATTAACCGACTGTTTGTCGAAGGGAATTTCCGGTTCTGATAATAAACCGAATGAAAGCGCAATTACTTCAACTTTTCGATTGTCCGATATGAATGATCTCAAATGCTTCGGGAGACCCTTGATGAACACAAGTGCTTTCAGCGTCATCGCATCGGAAAAGATGCGAGGGAAAGGGGGTAAGATGACCAGATTTGCCGGAAAGATTTTTATATGTCGGATTGCAAAACATATCACGAACCCTCCAGGAAGATGGTCTTACCCAGCAGCGCCAAGTTTGCTTATCTCGTTACCAATAATTCTTAGTATTATTTAGAACACAAAGACATGGAGGAATTGACTTTATAAAGATTAGTTTTGAGTCACCTCATCGGTTTGAATGCTGTGATCCACCTCACGACCAATGTGCACTCATTAAAACTGCGTTATTCAGTAGTCGCGAGGAAGTGCATCTTCAGTTTTGCAGTCTACTGTCAAATTTAGCACATTGAAATAAAATTACAGAAATGTTCCGGCACGTATTTCTAATGTTTTAAGTTAAACCGATTCAGCTAACAGTCTTTTGGGTATCACTTTTGAGAAATGTCGACCACAATAGATAAGATTGACTTCAGCTATTGTCGATGGTAATTAAGATAGGATGAACGCCTTAAAAAACTCGTCATTATTTTCCAACTTAGATTACTTCCAGTTGGTCCGTTTGTGGACAACAATATCTTTTATTCTGGTAGCTAGCCAGTTCCATTCCTGCTGAATGGTTTTTCAAACTGACCACTCTCGTGATGCCCACATCTCCACCTTGTTTCCGGGTTCATTGATCGCACAAACCATATTACAGAGAATCCTGAGGACGCGTTGGTAAAGGCTTTTGAATATTTGTGGGTTTGCATTAGGTTTTTTTTCTGTAAATTCTCTGGCGTTTTGTTCTTACTGTTATATTACTATGATTGACTATAAAACAACTGATAGACAATGAATAACGTTCAGATCCAAGAGGCCCGAGGACAGCAAAACTTCACCGAGTGGTTACGCGACGGTCGTGTGAAACATTTATGAGCTCGTCAGAATGCTTTTAGCCAGCGGAGTTTATTTTGTGCTGAAGTTAGTAAAATTACTAACACTACAGTTTTTATTAATTATTCTGTTATGTAAACCTATGGAAAACGTAACCTTAAACCTGAAAAATTCGTTTAGTGAAACAAGTGTTTTCTGGATTGGTACTTCATAAACGTTGTTTTATTATTCAGAGTTACCGTGTCCTCTTTGGAGTGAATAGTTTATCCTTCGGTGTTTTGCCACTCACCGAACCGTAGCGAACTTATCATCCATCTGCTGACATGCTTGCATATTTAAATGCGCCACCCCCTTTTGCCTAAAAATATAATTTCGACTGTCGCTTGTAAGTCCCGCATGCTTTTCAGTTATTTGCTTTGCCTTACAAGGTCAGCCCAACGATCAGCCACATGACGAAAAATAACGAAAACATATTGATCTGGCAATGCTGCTGATTAATAAGGTTACATTCTGAGAATTTAAATTTTCCATTCGTATTGACCGCAAACAGGAAGAATGTTCACAAAGATTGAGAAAAATGTTCGAAGCATGTGCCTATAGGAAGACTGCCAAGATTCTACCATCTATCGTGTTACGTAAAGGAGAAACACCCACATCTACAAAAGGTGGACTGGTCTTCTAATGCGTATTCTCTTGCCAGTCGTACGAATAAACTGACGTTTACTCTTAGGCGCGAGCAAAATGGCCAAGCAATTACATCAGTTAATGTGATGTTCAAGTCACTGCTGTTGAGATTTGCTAAATTATTTTGGTATATATGCTAGTCTGCTCGTATCGGGTGGCACCAGCGAGTAAGCAACGAGGAGGTTAGGAAGCGGGTGTTTGGCACTGATTGTCAAACGAGTTCTCTTGTTCAGTCGCTACATTTGCACAGACTTAGATGGTTGGTCATGTACTAAGGATGCCAGCTAGCCGTTTGCCACACCGAGCACTGTTTGCGGACGCTGCGGCTGACTGGCGCAAGGTGCGAGGTGGACAGATGATGACCTGGCGTAGACAAATGAAATCGTTTACGAAGGGGTTGGTCACTGTAGGTCGGGCTCGTCTCCCGGGCTGGGGCCCTCGCGACTCACAGAGTCGGTGGCTTGAGACATTAGGTGAGATGGCGGCTAATCGAGCTCAGTGGCGTGAATGCTGTCGTTGTTTGGCCGAGTTGTCTGTGAAGTGAGTGCACTTTATGATGCGGGGCAGTGAAAGCCGTAAGGAAGCTGTCTCGCTGATGACGCCTTACTTTCACTCACAGCTCGGTTGTTTGTTTGCAAGGTGTAGGCGCCTTGATGTTGTATGTTTGAATATAGACGTAGCTATTTTTTAGTAGTTAGGTCCACTTCCCCTCCCCTCCTCTATTTTCTTCTTTCTTCCTATATAAGTCTTTTTTCTTCTTTTTTTGTTCTTCGTGGTTGTGTGGCAGTCAAGCATCAGTGTGAACCACCGATGTATTGCTGTCTCTGATGATGATGATGATGATGATATATGCTAGTCTATGATATGTTGAATTACACCCTTTGTTAAGTAGCTACCACACTGTCCGCATGAATACTGGCAGCCTCAGTGTCTTTTTTTCATCAGCAGAATACTCACTACCTTTTGGAATGTGATCAGAAATACGAGCAAAATATGAGCGGTAGCACTAAGGATGTATGAGATGTGACTACTACTTCTGAGGTGTTTCAACAACAATCGCTCTCCTCAGAGAGTTGTAATCATTTCTTCAAAGGCTGGTAATTCTGGAGTTCTGGTTCTTATGAGAAAGTGAGAGTACGCAAGGGGCAAACGCTTTATAAAACTTGATACAAATACTTGGGGGATTCGTACAAAACATGAAATAGTTGCAATCACTCACCGTTGATTGCTCGCATTTTCTTACGTTCGGGGATCTCTATGTTATGGTTCAATTAATCGTTTCACAGTTTAGTTTCATTCTTTTCTTCCTTCTGAATACTAAGTGTCATATATCAGTGTCTCTGAACTTCGATTCTGTCTGCTGTGTCCTTCAGTTTTAATGTGCAGCTGGAAAATGTCCGAAAGCATACAGTTTTCTATAGTATAGCTGTTTCAGAATTTTTAATGATTGGTTTGACGGTTAACCATAGAGAAATCATGTTCATGAACTAAAAATTGGAGGTGATTATTTTGCAAGTTGCTAAATGGGTCGAAAGAGATTTTCTTCTTATGTCAGACGAAGGGCATACTCGCTGTTACGCCCCTGTTGTTTCCTACTGGATCTCTGGGAAACTGTCTGATCGGTGTTAAGACTGACCATATTTCGTTATTACCTGCCAGTATTGTTCTTTCCGTGAATTTTACGATAAGCATTGAAACGTGATCAAGTAACTTCTCAAGAATTATTGAACACCTGGTCTTCGAACGAAATATATGAACTCTGGATATAGAGGAATGCAAAAATGTTTGACAGTTCTTTCCGTAGACAAGGTTTCGTTCACCAAATGTTGACAAGTAACATTACAACACAATAACTAATTTTTCAGTTAAGTGAGCTGATTAAGACGACTCAGAATCTGTGGCAGTCGCCCACGCGATTTCTGCGTTCACGATATCCATTAAACGGGTTGATTCAGTTCACTTGACAACGTGGGTTGGAACGGATTTCGTTGATTTAATGATTCTTTTGACATAGCTTTACCTTATGCTCAAATTTTGAACCATATAAGCACAAGGCTGGATTGTGGAGTCAAAATTTTGCACGTCTAAAAAACGATGCTATCTACGGAAAGCCTGGAATTATCTGATACTAAGTATACTTGGGCAGAGTACAACTCATTGGGAAGCTAGGTTTAGGGGTGCTGTCCACTGTTTACTGTCATACAGGTTGGCTTCCGATAAATGATCACTGATGCCTCTGTGAATTTTGGCGTGGTACTTTTTCCCGCAGGTGATCGTCTTCATAGCACACACCTTAGTGGAACAGCCGAAGCTTTTGGCTCGTGAAGTTCCTCTCTACAACGGGTGTTTGGCTTACTTATATGCCATGAGGTCCAATGTATAATTGTGCAAATTTTCTTAAAATTCATGCACGTTAAGAAACGCGCTTCTCATTGTATAACTTACTTCGAGTCTGCCACAAATGCGAACACCTGATATAAATTATAGTGGTGCCATATCATACCATGTTTGAAGGATTGAACGCCTGCTTCCATGGTCTTTGCTTCATAGTTAAAAATGTGATTACCATACACTAGTCGTGTTAGAGACGGTTGCTTATAGCACTGAGTTTTATTCATCTGTGCAGTCAGGGTATTCTTTTATATCACTGCCCGCTCACCGAGATGTTGCTTAATTTAAAAACGCTTGAGTGCAAACTGAGATGGTTGGCCCTGAGGAGGAGAATCAGGATCAAGCAGACAGACAAAAATGCGGACTCGATGTTGTTTTGCAGCTGAACCGCATCCTTTGTTTCAAAAGAGGTCAATAAATACCGATGTGAAATGGAATAGTGACTTACAAGAAATAGTTGGGTAGTTGCCGTCAAAACTGACTACTAACGTTTGGACGAAAAAACATCCGACGGATTTCACATTGTGAATGGGAAAAAGCCCTTCCAGTTTATAAGTTGTTACAAGAAATTGCAGCGGGGCTGGTGAAAACATTCTGACTCGTAGTTCTGTTGTAACAGGTAGTGATTACCTTTCGCCTGTAATCTCTTAATTTTTTTTGCAAATATCATTACATACTTACTTTTTATAATTCTGACACTCTGAACTACGTTAACCTGAATGAAGCAGATTGGAAAATAATAACCGGCTCCTTAATGCGAAGTCGGGTAGATGTTGTTGTAACCCCTCTAAGGGATTCACTGGTTCGTCCACGATATAATAACGCGCTTAACAGAAACCGGATACTCCTCGTTGTAATAATTAACACGGAAAATCTCGGTCCCAAAAATAACGCCATTGTCCTCGTATTGCTCCCAAGACAAACCAAAAAGACGGATTGCAAAAAGCAGCTGTTCCGCTCTGCAAACGCGTGCGACAAGAAAAAATTACAAACTTATATGGAGCATAGCGACCTAAAAACATTCTCGAATCAGAAACTCGAAGGTCACCAATCCACTGATGAGCATAGCGGAATAAAGGTCGGACAAGTAAAAAATTAACGGAGGTTATTCTGTCGATTGTTTTCGACAGTTCCGCTCATTCTGATTGGGCAACATCGTTTTCTCAAGGAACAAGGTGATTTTTGGGCAGAATAAATAAACTCCCTAACACCTCCCCCCTGAAAATTGTTGGGTTCAATCATAGGAATGCTTCCAAGGATGGGTTTGACCGGTTTGACCGCATCTGATCGTTCGTTGTCTCCATTTTAATGGGTACTCGTGCTCATTGTCCTGGAACTTTAACGTCGGTTCTGTCCAATGTTCGGGCTTGGTAGGTCGTTCTTTCTTCAGGTTGAAAGCGTCCAACAGTATATTGAGTTGCACGATTGGGCCTACCTTGCCGCAC
>LOND01007305.1:0-15536 GCA_014220965.1 Paragonimus kellicotti
TCAGGATTAAAGGATGAAGATCGCGCAGCCTCAGTCGTTTGGTGAGGGAGACGTCTGGAGTTTCCTGGAAAACTTCGAGGACGTGACGGAGACGGGCGAAGTCAAGACAGACTCAGCGGGGCTGGCGGCCCTGCGGATGCTGCTCAAGGGCAGGGCGAAGGCGGTGCGAAGGGGCCCCGCGAAGCTGGAGTGGGCCGCCGCGAAGGAGGCGCTGATCGCCGGGTTCGGCAGCCCTGCCGACTGCCAGGAGGCAATGCGGCGGTTCAGGGGCGCCCGGCTTGGACCAGGAGGCGACGCTCTTGTGTATGTTGTGTCACTGCGGGCAGCGTTGTCAAGAGCCCTGCCACATTTGGACCAGGATTCAGAACAACGCATGCTGACAGGACCAGTTCTTGGATGGAATGCCACCAATAGTCCGGGATCAGCTCAGGGTTGCTCTCATTGCGCATCCGATGACATTGGAACAGCTGGCTGATGCGGCTCGACAATTGCTGGCAGAAACCTCCCCGACAGTCAACGAGTTGAAGGCAGGCGAACAAAGTGAACTGAGTGAACTTCGATGCGCAGTGGAAAAGTTGACTCAGGAAGTGGCGGCTTTGAAGGTGAGGAAGGAGGATAACCGTAATGACGTCTGCTATAGATGCGGAAGACGTGGGCACTGGCAAGAGTTTGCCCACTTGGCAAGAAACGCCACATTTAAATAAACGTTTCAATAATTGTCTTTTGTCTGGGAAGGGAGATCCGGTAATCGGGGCAGTTGATAAAACGGCAATTCAGGCTAGTTTAGAAATCAATGGTAGCTCGGAGTGTTGTTTGATTGACACTGGGGCCGCGATTTCATTGATTGGGCCGAGGCCAGGAAAGATCGTTCAGCCGTGTACGATGGTCGTTCGAACAGTCGGTGGGTTTACTCTCAAAGTTAATGGTTGGCAGAATATGATGTCCGAATCGATGGTCACGTAGTCAAACGACCTATCGTCGTAGAAAAGCAATACCGCTTCAAACGTATGCCGTTCGGACTGTCAGGGGCCCCGTTCACGTTCAGACGACTGATGCTGAAGGTGCTGGACGGATTGAACAATACTGTTGTCTATGGAGACGATATAGTCATCTACAGCGCGAATGAGTCGGAACATACAGCACACGTTTCAGCTGTGTTGCAGAAGATTGAACAAGCCGGCCTACGGATCAACAGTCCAAAGTCGCAACTGGCGAAACAAACGGTCACAAGGTCGGTCAGGGTGAGGTTCAACCATTGCCCGAGAAACTGCTGGCGATCGAGGCCATTCCGGTGCCAACATCGAAGAGGACGTTGCGACAGTTTCTCGGTCGCGTCGGGTTCTACAGCCGTTTCATTAAAAACTTCAATGAACTCGCCAGTCCATTATACGAAATTCCTGAAGAAGAATTGTCGATTTCACTGGACAGAAGAAGCCAATCAAGCGTTTGTCGAGATCCAACAATTGATGAAGAAGGGACAGCTGACCCTGAAATTGCCAGTGGCCGGACAGAGCTTCGTTGTCGCAACGGATGCGAGCGATGTAGGAATCGGGGCTGTACTGAAGCAGGAAGGCGGTGTGGTGGAATATGCCAGTCGGGTATTAACTCCTGCTGAACGAAACTACTCAACGACAGAGAAGGAGTGTTTGGCGATCGTATGGGCCTTGGAAAAATGGAGGCCGTACTTGCTCGGCCGACGTTTCCAGGTGGAGACCGACCACAAACCGTTGGAGTGGATTAAATCGGCGAAGGACCCCCGAGGAAAGCTGGCTCGTTGGGCGTTGCGACTACAGGAGTACGACTTCACAATTCGCCATGTAGCTGGAAAAGAGAACTATGTTCCAGATTTGCTGTCCCGAACGCAACACATGGATGAAGTTCAGAAGGACATGATCAGGAGTTAATAGTATTGAACTGGAGAGCGATCCCGGAAAGTTACAAACAGCACAGATACGGCAATCCGGACGGTGATTGACCACCTTCTGTCGGGAGAACAACCGCCAGAAGACGAGAGGAATCCGGAGGTGAAAGCTTTCAGAATGCACTGGTCAGAGTTGCGGTTGAATAGTGCCGGAATTTTAATGCGTCAACTGCGGGAGGGAAAGCACGTGCGCATCCGCTGAATCATTCACATACGCGTTAATCTACAGGCATGTGAAGCCCAGTCACGCACGTGACTAAACCCGCAGATGCGTAACACCACGCTACTCTCAATGTCACGCCTTGAGAAGTGAACAATTCAGCGACGTGCCAAGACAATGGACACGAGGATGTGAGATACGCACCAGCCCCACAGCTCCACACCGTATCATTGCTAGCCTACTCCCTCAACATTACCGACACATTACGTACTTCTGGGTATTGTTACCAGTAGTCTTATCAACCCAGATATTTTATATTTTACGTGAGTCCCTCATGTCTGTCTATTTCTTATCGTTCCCACGATTAGGTCTAGTCTAATAATATGCAGAAAACCTCAACCGTGTACCCTTCTGTCGTCATAAGTAGGTCATAGTTATTTATATGTAGCCGTAGTTATTAATATACAATCCATATACCTCTACTTAACACGTTCCTGACTAACATACAGTGCGCACCTATGGGCACTATGTGATTAGTTCTGCATGATGCTTCATTCAGTAATTCCCCAAGGACAGGGAATTTTGATCGATGAAACGCGTACTGTGTGTTCAGGGAGTTTCCATGCCAAGTGAGGTTAAACAAAACAGTGACATGGTAGCCTAATCTCACAGGAGTAATTGAAATGAAACTGCCAACCATCGTTGGTTCGTGAAACAATACAAAGTCTAGTCAGGAGGACCGGCTATTTGTTTGGTTTCTGAATATGCCCGGTGAGGCTCAGGACTACAGTAACGTTGACCTACCTGCTGGCCACGGAACTTGGGCTGGCCTTTGAGCTCAGATGTTCGAAGTTAATATGCAGAAGTTTGAGGTTCTCCAGAATGAGTATTTGAAAAACTCTTAGTTCCTGTGAACTCTAAAGCATTAATGAGTCGATCGTCGTTTACTGGTGTCGCAGTTGGAGGAAGGTAAATGTTTTTAATTGAGCAGGTGGTGTCGCTATCAGTTCTGAAAGAGCGCCAGAGGAAATTTGGTGATGGGGTGTCCAGCAAGAGAAGATATTGAGTGTAAGCAGCAAAGCGCTTAGGTGTAATCACTACCCCCAGCGTTAACCTTAGAACTCTGAGTGACCCGTAGGCAAATCGAATCCAAAAGGCCAAAACAAGTTGGATCGGTTACTACGTTACCCGCAACAACGTATCCATGAGAATAAATGACACGACAAACCTCAATTATACGCGTTCACAAAGAGAATAACAACAACTGGGCACCAAATGGGATCTACAGTTTCATGGATATAAGCAACAGGGCTGGTAAACAAATGTGAAGCCGGTACGTCAGTATCTCTGGATGGTGCACACATGTTATTGAAATATATATGTACCAGCCAATGGAAAACAACACAGTTGAAGGAGTTTGGATGGGAATAGGCCGGCAGGCGTAGGCACCTCCGCGGTCGCTTTCGTAACCACAGTGCAACAGCCTGATACCTTGTAGTGAGAGTTCAGTATCTCTAGTAGCTGAGGAGAGCGAAGTCTCCTTGACTGAGATCAACCGAGGCAAATAGTCAGCGCGTAAGTTACACAACTCTGGCAGCATGTTACGCCGGCTTCACGCATTCGTTTAAAGGCACTTCCATAAGTTTACTTCAGAGAACGACTCCGGCTGGGGGATTGGGATTTGGCTATTGACGAAGTCAGTGGTGTGTCAGATAACGGTTTGATAACTATCGCTAGCGACATCTAGTTTAGTGAGGAGGAGCGATCGCACCATACTACTCACACCACTACTATTCAGTAGTGGGGCAAGAGCATGGATTTTGACATTGAAGTAGCCGCAGGAAAAATACAAGAAGAAACATCGGAATGCAGCATGGCATGAAATGGTTCTCGGTACATAAAGAACTGAGCATTGGCGTCTTCGGCAACTGTTGTGTTCTGGGACCAGTACCGTACGCAGATGAGTGTTTTTGATTGTTGTCATATTGAAACGTTTAATCCAAATGTTGTTTTCCTTGATAAATGACCGTTGCGACATCCGTGTTCCTGGCTCGCAACAATTAATTGAATTGAAGGGTGAATATCTCGTGGCCGCAGTCATTCGAGGATGGGGACGTCTGGAGTTTCCTGGAAAACTTCGAGGACGTGACGGAGACGGGCGAAGTCAAGACAGACTCAGCGGGGCTGGCGGTTGGTGGATGCTGCTCAAGGGCAGGGCGAAGGCGCGCGAGGGCCCCGCGAAGCTGGAGTGGGCCGCCGCGAAGGAGGCGCTGATCGCCGGGTTCGGCAGCCCTGCCGACTGCCAGGAGGCAATGCGGCGGTTCAGGGGCGCCCGGCTTGGCCCAAGTGGTGACGCTCTTGTTTATGTTGTGTCACTTGGGGCAGCGTTGTCGATAACCATGCTACGTTTGGACCAGGACTTAGAACAACGTGTGCTGACAGTGCAGTTCTTGGATGGAATGCTACCAATAGTCCGGGATCAGCTCAGGGTTGCTCTCATCGCGCATCCGATGACATTGGAACAGCTGGCTGATGCGGCTCGACAATTGCTGGCAGAAACCTCCCCGACAGTCAACGAGTTGAAGGCAGGCGAACAAAGTGAACTGAGTGAACTTCGATGCGCAGTGGAAAAGTTGACTCAGGAAGTGGCGGCTTTGAAGGTGAGGAAGGAGGATAACCGTAACGACGTCTGCTATAGATGCGGAAGACGTGGGCACTGGCAAAGAGTTTGCCCACTTGGCAAGAAACAGCCACATTTAAATAAACGTTTCAATAATTGTCTTTTGTCTGGGAAGGGAGATCCGGTAATCGGGCAGTTGATAAAACGGCAATTCAGGCTAGTTTAGAAATCAATGGTAGCTCGGAGTGTTGTTTGATTGACACTGGGGCCGCGATTTCATTGATTGGGCCGAGGCCAGGAAAGATCGTTCAGCCGTGTACGATGGTCGTTCGAACAGTCGGTGGGTTTACTCTCAAAGTTAATGGCCTGGCAGAATATGATGTCCGAATCGATGGTCACGTAGTCAAACGACCTATCGTCGTAGAAAAGCAATACCGCTTCAAACGTATGCCGTTCGGACTGTCAGGGGCCCCGTTCACGTTCAGACGGCTGATGCTGAAGGTGCTGGACGGATTGAACAATACTGTTGTCTATGGAGACGATATAGTCATCTACAGCGCGAATGAGTCGGAACATACAGCACACGTTTCAGCTGTGTTGCAGAAGATTGAACAAGCCGGCCTACGGATCAACAGTCCAAAGTCGCAACTGGCGAGAAAACGGTCACAAGGTCGGTCAGGGTGAGGTTCAACCTTGCCCGAGAAACTGCTGGCGATCGAGGCCATTCCGGTGCCAACATCGAAGAGGACGTTGCGACAGTTTCTCGGTCGCGTCGGGTTCTACAGCCGTTTCATTAAAACTTCAATGAACTCGCCAGTCCATTATACGAAATTCTGAAGAAGAAGAAGGATTGTTGCTTTCACTGGACAGAAGAAGCCAATCAAGCGTTTGTCAAATCCAACAATTGATGAAGAAGGGACAGCTGACCCTGAAATTGCCAGTGGCCGGACAGAGCTTCGTTGTCGCAACGGATGCGAGCGATGTAGGAATCGGGGCTGTACTGAAGCAGGAAGGTGGTGTGGTGGAATATGCTATTCGGCTATTAACTCCTGCTGAACGAAACTACTCAACGACAGAGAAGGAGTGTTTAGCGATCGTGTGGGCCTTGGAAAAATGGAGGCCGTACTTGCTCGGCCGACGTTTCCAGGTGGAGACCGACCACAAACCGTTGGAGTGGATTAAATCGGCGAAGGACCCCCGAGGAAAGCTGGCTCGTTGGGCGTTGCGACTACAGGAGTACGACTTCACAATTCGCCATGTAGCTGGAAAAGAGAACAATGTTGCAGATTCGTTGTCCCGAACGCAACACATGAATGAAGTTCAGAAGGACGTAATCAGAGTTAGCATTATTGAACTGGAGAGCAATCTCGGAGAGTTACAAACAGCACAGATACGGCAATCCGGACGGGGATTGACCACCTTTTGTCGGAAGAACAACCGCCAGAAGACGAGAGGAATCCGGAAGGTGAAAGCTTTCAGAATGCACTGGTCAGAGTTGCGGTTGAATAGTGCCGGAATTTTAATGCGCCAACTGCGGGAGGGAATAAGCGTGCCTGTTATACCGACGGAGTTGAGAGAGACAATTGTGAAGGAATGTCATCAGCTGGCTCATACGGGATGTCATCGAACTTACGAAATGCTGAAGCAAAGGGCATACTGACCGGGAATGAAAAATGATGTTAACAATTATGTGCGGGCATGCCAGCAATGTCAGCTACTGAAGAGCAGTAACTGCCCCGGGCAGTACCCCACACAACCAATTCCGGTCAGTGAAATTGGGGAACTATGGTCGGTGGATGTGATGGGCCCCTTTCCAGTAACCACTTCCGGAAATCAGTACATCATAGTCATGACGGAACATTTCACAAGATGGATCGAAGCAGCCGCTATACCCGATCAGCGTGCAAGCACTGTATGCAGGGCGGTGATGGAACACATCGTTGCAGACCATGGAATACCGCGAAGCATATTGACTGATCAAGGTCCCTGCTTCGAAAGTGAAGAGTTTCGGAACTGTTTGGAGCGCTTGGGAATCAAAAAATTCGGACGACGCCATATCATCCTCAATCAAATGGACTGACGGAAAGAAACAATCGCACAATCAAGGAGTGGTTGGCGGCGAAAGGAGGGAACTGGGAGGGAAGCACACCATTGATTCTGTTGGCCCACCGCTGTTCGCCACAAGGAACAACGAAGTTTCCGTTCGAGCTAATGTACGGGCGTGTGCCACGCCTGCCAGTCGATCAAGAGATTGGTTTATGGGGAGACCGACGGATGAACACGCGTGAATTAGCAGAAGCGCGGAGAGTGGCCAACCAAAACTTGGCGAACGCACAAGAAGTTTCCAAGGAGCAGTCAACTGCAAGGTTATCGGGTCGAAGTGCTGTGTTTGAAATCGTTTTGTTTACCGTTGAATAAGGATTTTGGGGACAGGGGTAGGTGGAGATCAGTGCAGTGGGCCGAGAATGGTACTAGGTGTCTTGGTGACAGGCATCATTCTGGTTGCTTGCTTTTGCCTAGCATATAATCTTCACCCTATTTGGGGTTGTGTAACTGCTTGAGGATCTGACCTGAGATAGTTTACACTGCACTGAATTAAGTCGGACGTCGTTTGGGAACTGGTAATTTGCTTGTGTACGTTCGATTGTTCGTTTTTCTTTGTTCGTGTGCGCTGGCTAAGTGGTCATTGCAAGGATGCTTGTACTTCACACACATGTATAAAGGTCCGTCCGTAGAGTGTTGTGCAAGAGCCATGTAAACAATCACCTGGATTACGCGGTAACATTTTTGGGTGTACCCGTCGATAACATTTTGCGCACGCACAAATCTACTGTTTTAAACTTATTACTGTACTATATGTCGTCTACGTGTGCAAAGAAAGCGACGATAGAAGTTCGCTACTGGAAGCAGCTATTAACTGACCAGAGAATAGGTAGAATAACAATTATTCACAGAATGTATCGGTTAGTAACCTTACCAACTGGTAACACAAACTCACCGATCATGTAACAAACTAAAACCAAACAGTACGCACGTAGTCCGGGCAGAGTATCACCGATGTAATGAGGACGAGCGCTTGCATTGTATTACTCGTACTACTACTCAGTGGTGAGGTATGAGCATGTATTTAGGTAACGGGGGAAAATACAAGAAGAAACACTGGAGTGCATTCGGGCATGAAATGGTTTCCTTTCCATACATGAACTGGACACTGGTAACCATTCGCGTTCTTGGATCACAACACGGTTACTGTACCTGACGCATGTAGTGACCAATGAAAGGTTACTATGACAGATAAGGGGGTCCCATGGAAGGAGGGTTGTTAGGAGGCGCATCTTCTAACGAAGCAGCCAGGACGAATCACGTCATATCGACTGATCGATCCGGCTTCGGGTGGATTGATCTGTATTATCTCACTCAGTTAATCAGACTGCAGCCGTGCGATCGAACGCCTGTACGTTATCTGAACTGTTTTCTCGCGTTTACTTTCTGATGCCCCTGTAATGTGATTTGTTCTAACGCTCTGGCTGTTATACGTGATCGTCTCGTTTGATTCCCCTGCTTCTTGTCGACCAGTATGGTAATCGTCTCACCCTATAAATTTAGAGCCCCTGTGGTCTAATTTTGACTCGTCCTTCCAATAGATGGTGTTGCTGCGTATCTTCTTCTCGGTTTTGGGTCAAACGATTGATCGCGTAACAGAAGACAGGATCTATCAGGGTGTACGGCGTGCGGTTCGCAGATCTTGGTGGATAAACAGAACTGTTCTTGGAACGGTTGCAAGAGGAGAATCACGTGGTATCCAGGTCTCTTGACTCGAGAGAAAGACAGTCCGGAACATTTCGTGGGTGCACTATCTAATAGGACCAGCAAAATAAGTTCTTGAATTATTCTCGGCGAAAGTTCTGTTTTGACCCGACGGTTAATTGACGATTTTGAACTCCTTCCACAGCGGTAAACAAGTGGCTCGCACACGTTCAAGTTAATACGGTTTCCGAGAAATTTCGTACTGTGGAAGCAAGCGAAGCATTTTCGAATCTTTTTTTGAGATAGTAATGACACTTTTGAATAAGCTATTTGTGGTCAAATAACGTTTTTTTCTTTCCACGTCTAAAAGTGAATCAGATACTTGAACGCAGTTTCTCTTGTAACCCATTTATCTATAGACAGTCGTCCTGCTCTACCTAAAACCTTCAATCACGTGACAGACACGGTAGAGACTAATCGTGACTTTTACGGGAGAATTGTCTGATTACGGGGTGCGCATGACCTTGATTTACTCACATAAGTAGGAGTCGCCCACCTCTTCTGTCAGAAAGAATCGCCGTTTTAGAACCAACGAAAGGAACCGCTCCCAAGGTTTCAGTCCCTAGTAAGTAACCTGACTAGAAGTGAACAGGTAAACTTTGACAACTATTGCTGGTACGTGTGCTAATGTCGTACATACATCAGCCCAACCAGTACCTCCAGTAGCCCGTGACCTACTCTATCCTGTAAGACACTTACTGACAGATGTTACCTGGTTTAACCTCCATATATAAATCAAGTGTTTTCCGTGACTGCAAATGCTTGATAAAGATGATTGAGACCGTATATATTAAAGTTAACTGAAAAAAGTGTTTGACTAGCCGTTTTTGAGCGCACAGTGGTGGTGAGTGTAGTCGAATTGCGATGGCCTCTGCAATTGACAGTATACGACCTTTGACCTGTTTCGATTGTATCCCACGTATTCGATAGATTGGCTTGAATGAATCTGTCCGATTAATCAGGTGGTTTGACTCGATCAAATGCGTAGCGATCGCAGACGAACAGGGCCTTATCGATCCTCGCGTCAGCCACATCGGTTGGTGCTCCCGAATGCGTTCGGATAATCGCCGTGTTGTGCGGCCTATGTAGCTTGTTCCACAGGAACAAACGGTAAACACAAAAGAGGCGACATGTACATGTAATATATCTCCTAACTAGGAGCGTAACACCGATGTGGAGGTAAACCGAACACGTAGTTGAGCTGTGAAGTCTGCTTTATTAATTGTCACATTAAGCATCTCGGTTACGCTTTCAGTGATGCTGTCACCTTCGAAGGGCAAGGAACTATAAACAGTTTGTGGTTTGTCTACCTTGATGTTCATTAGCGTATTCGTATGAATAAACCGTTTCGGATACCCATTCTTTATGAGTGTACTACATATACACTGTCTCTCATCCTCACTGGTGTCGCCGAGGCATATTTGCGTTGCCCTGTCTATCAGACATCGGATTAGGTTCCTTTTTTGTCTTACTGGTACAAAACTATTGAAGTTTGTATACTGGCCCGTCCAAGTTGCCTTACGATACACCTTCCGTTGTATCGTGCCATCCTCGCGACGAGACATGAGCACGTCTAGGAACGCTATACCTACGGGTGATTCGGGTTCTAGGGTAAATGAATATTTTTATGGGCAAGGTTGAAATGCGTCACTACCTCACTGAAACTTATATTCATTTGCCACACAGATGATATAATCTACATAACGCTTATAAAGGGTGACTGCTTCTATTTGGTCAGCTAAATAAGCTACACTCTAGCTTTGCCATAAAGATGTCAGCCAACAATGGGCCTAGTGGCGATCCCATTGCTACCCCGTCCTTTTGACGGTATAACTTGCCGGAGAATTTAAACTGAACGTTGTATGTGCAGCGATATAATGGCTGTTTTAGTTCTACTGGTATTCCTACGTTGATATCACTGCACTCAACATACCGTTCCGAGAAATTGAATCGTTTCATTGAATGGGATACAGGTGAAGAGGGATGTGACATCAAGCGAGAATAGACGTTTGCCTAGTATGTTCAGTTGCTTTAATGTTTCAACAAATTCGAAAGAATCCCTCAAGCTATGAATGGCTAGTTTTTTCCTAACTGGCTCTAACAGCGTGGCAAGCCATTTTGCCGTTGCGTGGTACGGAGAATTGCTCATATCTAAAATCGGTCGTAGTGGTACGCCGTTTTTATGTACCTTGGGTAACCCATAGAGTCTCGGAATTACAGTGCCTACTGGTCTAATTCTTTCAAAAGTTGCAGAATCTATCAGGTTCCTTTTGCTTCACACATCTAAATGTTTTTGGTATTGACTTTTCAATAACTGCTGTTTTGTCCTTTCCATTTTGTGTGCTATTAAATTTGGTTTTATCTCTCTATAACGCACTCATTTTACTTAATTAACCAGTCTTATGTAGGATGTCAGGTCCAGTACCTTGGTCAGGTCTAGATATTATCATATTCTCGTTCTCTTGGAGATCTCAGTGAAGCCAGATACTCCGTCGTCAGTATGTTTCTGGCCATTGATTTTCGGGTCAGATACTGATAACAAGACTGAACTAGGGTTACTTTGAGCATCTCAGCATTAACAGCTGAAGATGGTTGGAGATCACTCAGTTGATCATAAGGGTTTTCGGACTGGGTTTCTAAGTCTAACTGGCTAAATCCATTCTTAGGGCAAAAGAATCTCGGTTCTAGCAATACTACTTCGAATGCAAATTTGTTAAAAGATTAAGAGGAGAAATTATGCATGTACCTCGTAGGATTCCTAGGAAGTTCGGCCTTAGGTCTGATCACCCTGAATTGCCTTTGCAGTTTCAATGTCCCCTTTTCTCGTCTTTCGGCCACTATCTGATAGAGCAACCCTCCCAGCTAGACGTCACAATGTGTTAGTATCGCGCTCGGCAACCGTCCGTTGTGGTCTCCACCGTCGCATAATACGTCTGGCTCAGCTACATGTCCTTTTCGGTTAGAGCCAGGCGTTGTGGTGAAGTTCCCGTAAAGATGATCTTGTGCTTTTTGGGAAATTCTGGGCGATCTATACATTAGTCCAGAAACCTGATAGCCACGTTCGCTTCCGTCAGTTGCGTACTGAACTTAATATACTTATTAAGCTCTTTCAGTACGGTGGGGTCTTTGGTTTGTTTCAATACTTTGAATATGCCCGATTCACTCATGAGACACATGGGATTCTTGATGAAACTATAACTCGCCTCAAAGGTGTGCAACTTGGTTCGACAGTTTAATCCATCCGAATGGCGTACGAATCTTCCCCGGTCACCGATAATGACTAATTTAAACTTTGGTTAAAGTGTGTCTATAAGGGAATAAGTTGAACAATAAATTAACGGTCTTGCTGGTCATGCTTTCTGAGCAAATTTCCTGAAGGGCGCCAACGATGTGTCCTTCGGATGGAGTCAAGAGTTACTGGGTTACAAAACTACTGATAATTGGTAGGGGAGTTTGATTGACAAATAAGTTTAACTTCACTGTCAATTAGTCACAACTCTTGAAGAGATCGGGCGATCTGGATAGTATTCACGGACAAATGTGCCCTCGTGTTTTGAATATGCTAATTCGGTCGTGCTCAGCAAGCCCGAGCGTTATTGTGTGACATGTGAACGTATACAGGAACATGCACCGAACCACACATATGGGAGAGTAGAACATGCGTTCCGCACTGGGGTTGCATTATTGTTAGATTGTGCGTAAGATATATGCATTTCATATTGGTACCGCAGTAGTTTTCGGTGGCTGTTATCAACCTTGCAACCCCTAGTAAGTAACAATACTGCCCTCCAATGAAAGACGGAATTGGGTTATCCCTGTAAAATTGGGCTAATTGAGTCATTTTTAACGCTGGATTACTTCCGTCTATTTTTTTTCGGAACACATGGCGTAGGAAACGTCCATTTCTGTTCTGTCCAATGGCTGGTACGCACAGGACTACCCATCGGTAGACCAATTTATTAAACGCTACTTGGTGTAATTATTATATACTACTTATAAGTAGTTTAATAAATTTACTGCATTTTTACATTGACAATCGCAAGATCGGACATACTGATTTCATTAGATTTAGCATTCACTTCTTCACAATTTATTGAAATCAGTGTATCCAATCTAGCGGGCGGTAATCTAAGGATGCATTAAACTTGTGAAGCTACTTACATGTATTATCATACGTAAACGCTCAGCCACATTTTCTCGTGCAGACCACAGTCTCCGCAATTCGTTCTCCGGGAGAATTGATTCATTTAGCAGGAGCTTTGCATGGAGACCTACCTACAATTTGATGGCCGAGTCTACCTGCAGAAGAGAGGCACACCAATGGGCTCACCCACATCAGGATTACTTGCAGACGCCGTAATGAAGCACTTCGAGTCCGACAGCTTTCGGATATTCAAGCCTAAAATGTGATTTCGATATGCGGATGTCACATTAGTTGTTTTACCTCGAACTCAACCTAACCAACTCCTCCTTGCCTGAATACCGTGGTAGATGGACTCACCTTTATACGGGAAGAAGAGAAAAATTAACGCCTAGCGGTTATAAGGAGGCCTGATTACAGACTGTTGTAAACCGGAAACAACTGATGTCATTCTCAAGTTCAACAGCAACCATCCAGCCTGCCATCTTAAAAGCTGCGTGCGAACGTTGTTCCGACGTGCAGACACGCACTGTAGCTCATCCGACCTTAAAAGACGAGATCAAGAACAGCCCTTCAAACTGCCCACTTTCAGTGGGTACTCCAATAGTTTTACAAAGGCACCTATCACAGAGTTAAAAAGCTGGAGTGCACACAGGATACCCCAACTACTGAGCATCCACGTATCACACAAACCGAACTCAACGAGTCTCAGTCTTAGTGAACGCCAAGGATAGTGTAGAACCGTATGAACAATCTGGCGCGGTCTACACGATTCCATGTCTCGAGTGAGGACAGGCAAACAGCCGCGCACACGCGTGCACCAGCACAAATTAGCGATGTAACGAGCCGATCCGAGATCAGAACTATGGCACTACCACACAAACACGGGTCACGAGGTCAACAAAGACCATATGAAAGCGGTCGCGCGTCGAAAATGAGAGGGGAACGGCTTGCACTGGAGGGGGAATTCATTCAGACGCCCACATCGTCAGCGTCACTGGAGCGGAAACGAATGACGAACGAAGATAGACCGGTAGGCGAACACGGTGAGTGGCAGAACACTCATTCTGACACGCATTTGTTTGATAATGTGTGAAACTGAAACGTTACGATAAATTGCCCACTACTTATGGTGTGCCTTTTTCCTTCTCTCTCTCTTTCTCACTCTCTTACACTCGACCGGAGTTAGTTTGCGTTGTCTTGAGAGTATTTTACTTCCAGTATGGATCGACCAGTGCCTATAGCAACTGACTACCTCCCGGTCAGTAAAACTGCGGCAAGATAAATCCGATTATGTCGAATACACCAAAGCATTCTGTAAACAATACAGAATGTCGAAAGATTCAAACCGAAACCGAGCATAACGGCCAATAGTTCATTGTAACATCGAAGCGTATAACGCAAAATCGAGTTGCTCATAATTGATTGTATCTTTCGCATTCTCATGAACTGTTTGACCGGTACTCTTCGAAAAGAAGCGCTAAATTAAAGTTTCGTGGCTATTAGAGCTAAGCAGTGATACGCATCTCTTCCACGACGTGGATTCGAACTCCAGCTACGCTTTCATGAGGTAACTACGTTGACTACGGTTCAATTGATCCTCCATTACGCATGACTGAATTATCATACACAGACGTTCAGCCACAGAGGCTGCAGCCCAAATCCCAGCAGTGGCAACGACATACACTGCCGACCAGCTCGTACAAGTACGGAACTTCGGCACATTTCTTTTCTCGAGAGGGTTTGGGTGAAAAATCTGTGGGAATCCAAGATCTATAATCATATGCACGTGTTGTTCAACTACTATATCCACCACTTATCAGAAATGGCGACACCATTAGGATAGTTAGTGGGAAAAGTTAAATCAATATTTTGGGTCTTTATTGTCGGGGTTAGTGCACATGCTTAATTCAGTGACATTTGTCTGAACCGTGTCACGTGTTTCCTTGCTTCCGTGCCTGTTGTTTCTATTGTTCTGATACGGGGCCCAAACGTGCCATGCGTGTTCATGATTCGACGCATACAGTCACATCGAGTTGAAGTATTCCGACTGACTAGGTACGGAGATGGTGGCCGTGTTTGTGTTGTGTGCATGTTTAGGTGAGGCGAGGATCGTGGACCGTATGTAGAGAGTGCGCACCATACAGGGTCGCAAGATACAGCAAAAGTCGCCGAACAAAAAATTGAATAGTCTCTTTGTTATCCCTCTTTCAGACCGTTGGTGTTGTTCCGTCTTATGGTACAGTTTTCGATTTACCGGTTGGAGGTCTACTGCGATAGCTTCCTGTATCTCTGCCACGTCGAATATATAGATTGACAATCATTGATGACATTGTCTCGGTCAGCTACCGTTTTCGCACAACTGTATTAAGTTTGCCCGTACGACCCCGTTAGTATGGTATTTTCAATTCAGTTCCCTCGCATTTGCAGACAGTAAGAAATACCATGTCCAACAAGATAGACCTTTTGATAGACCTTGTGATCTACGCGTTGCATGGTCAGCCAACTTGTTCTATTGCCATCGATACGACCACCCACTACTTCGCACCTGTTACAACTATCAGCCGTCACTTGTTATCATGAGGGATCACTTGAGTCTTTACTGCTGTCGCACCGGCCTGAGTACCGACACGGTGTTCCAGCCATCATGATTCGAGAGAACCAACTCGTAAGTCGGAGAGGGTCAACACAAGTGGTTGAGAAGGCCTGATTTGTCGCTCCACACCAGGCTCTCCAACAGACGAATAATCATCTGAGCGATTCTCTCACACTCCCCGTTAGGCCGGCTGCATTAACTCAGATCCACGGCCATTGTTTGTGAGTCACGCACGATACAGCGTTACCAGTACAGTATGTCGAAGAGCGTGATACTTATGTTCCCACTTTT
>LOND01007306.1:0-14643 GCA_014220965.1 Paragonimus kellicotti
TTATTTGCTCGGTTAGGTTGGTCTGCAAGTAGCCTTTTTCGAGCAAGAATGCCAACGTAGTACGCAGATTGTGTTCAGTAGGTTACACGCAAATCTTGATTGACGCTAATTTTAAACTCCAGGAAACTGTATTTCAAAACTTGCAATCCATCTCTATTAATGTCACATCCGTTGAACATCAATTCTTTGGAAATACCCCCCCATAATTCACTTACACCACTTACATCTCCTGCATTTTTCTACCTCCAGCTAGTCTCATATGTAACAGTTTTAAAGTCAAACATTGTGTTACGTTTTCACTTCCCTTCTACGATACGCCTGCAAGAATCACCTTGCTGCTGGTCGCATTACTCTCGACCATACGGAGGTTCATCTCGTGTAATCACCTGGTTTGACAGTGACACCATCAGCATCCAAATGAACAGTAACTGGTTGCTTCCATTATACGCTAGAACGTACCTGGCTCAATTCACGGGATCAGTGAGTGATCTATAAATGTAATCTACCCGGTGACGTGTAGTCACATTATTAATCATTAGAAAGCGATTAGCAATCGGTGACATAGCAAGTCGTCTTATGAAACTTTCGGAACAGCACTCAACACAGAACTTTAGGACCCAATCGTTTGATGTCTCCAGCATGGCTGTCCGGAACGTGCTTATATAAGAAGGATTAATTGGGTGACAAATGGACAATGTTAATTCATTGAAAAGTGGCCATTATAAAGTAGATTTGAAATCTGATGACATCAACGACATTGTCTTCAATGACACATAATCATACGATAAAACTATAGTAAAGTCTATATTGTAGAGAGAAGTATATACCATAATGAAATGTATGGTGTAGACCTGCAAAAGCAGAAAGGCTTCAGACGTCGAGCGTTTGGTTCTGATCATGGAAGGATAAATATGACCTAAGTTCAGTCTAAATAAGCTGTCTTGCCAACTTTCAGTTCTTGTCCTGTAGGTTTTGGAGGAAATCCGACGCATGCTTAAGGTGGGTAGAAAGACTTTCTGATTATATTTCCCCAAACTGTGAGGTGTCAGCAAAAGCCAGTTTCACTTGTTCCAGTGCTCGATCAGCCACTACGCTTAAAATGGCATGCCTATGTCATCATTCGGTGCCTAACACCTCGTTCCGTCCTGTTGACTTATCCGTTAATCAAGACAGTTAACTCAGGCCGTCCGCTTTCCCGAGATGTTATTAGTTGACAAGAGACGCCCGATTCTACTTGACTTTAATAAGCCCTCGGTTTTGTTTATGAATTTCAGTATACGATGAACCTGCGACCAAATTGTGTCTGTCCTACTGTGTGAAATTGGCAACGGGACAGGCGCAACCCAACACATGGCACACCAGCAGATTGCCAACTGAAGTTTACATTACTGGTTTATCGCAATCCCAGCATGCACTCAGTGTTCCGTAAAGTAAATACAAACATTAGACCTGTCCGCAGTGTCACGTCTCCTACAACCTTCCCTGAAGGAGAACCGCATGACGTATTAACGATACCACAAAACTTAGAAACCTCGTGCGCCACCTAAGAGTTCGCCGTAAGGATCTGTAATCTCAAGACGTAACTCGCGAATAGTGAAACAAAACCTGATACGAAGGCTCCGTACTCCGATTCTATTGAATCAGCGTAAACTTTCGACTCCGAAAGCTCAAGGAGGGTTTTTTGATTTCACGCTTTATCGTCTGGTGCATGGTTGCGGGTCACTGAGACTATGGTCCTCATTGTAGTCATGTTGGAGCGAGACGATCAATTGGCACGTTGTTTCCTGATGCTCTAGTTTGTGGGATACACAGAATAGGATAAAACTTTGTACGTTGCCCGGTGGGAGTTTCGGAGCCTATCACAATCGGTTGTTAGGACAATCAACTGACTATCATCGGGTTAAGTGACATATAAGTTTGGGCATGGAATGCTCTCCGCGACTTATGTAGTCGGTTAAGTGAAGGAAGGCTGAAGTAGCCGAGTTGGCTGATAACTAGGGAATCAAACAAAGCTAGTGCAGTTGGTGTGCTACACTGTAGAACGCCGACTACACGTAGAAGTAGAAGCTTAAAATGATCGTGGTTTGCGCAACATTAATTCCAGTAGCAGAGAAATTTACGACGACTAGACCTCTCGTCAAGACCACTTAGAAACTGGTACGTCACCTGGCCCTTTTGCAATCATTGTATTATCTCAGTCTTAGCTGATCTGTGACGAACATATGAGACTATAATTTTCAGATCGCAAATAAGATGTGCAGACAACCCATTTGTGGGAACCTTGTTATCACTGAAACCATATGTGTGTGTGTGTGTGTGTGTGCTTGTGTGTGTGTTTGTGTGTGTGTGTGTGTGTGTGTGTGTGTGTGTCAGAGCGCGGCTGAACAGGCGGCAGTGGTGTGTTACTTATCACTGCCGTACAAAAGCTTATATCGTTCGCTTTTTATCAATTTATGTGGTCCAGCTTTTCCAAAGATTGCTACAAATGGTACACAAGTTTGCAAAATACGTTAACTTACCTGGATAACAGTTGAGCAAACATATGGTTTTATTCGTATACCATTGCTGAGTATCTATCAGTGAAGTGGTCACTTATTGTAAAATCAGCCAATACTGATTCGATCTTCCGCTACCGCGTAGATGGCACGTCGACAACAATTCGTTGATTTAACTTCAAGCATACAATGTGCTCTCATAATGAGGTATGACTGACGGACGGTTTCCAGTGCAATATTCAGAAGACTTACAACAGCGAAACAATTAACTGTTCTAGAGGTTGATATTTTCCGGCTATTCTTGTGTTTCAGAGTGAAGTAGTGATGTTGCAGTGACTCTGATTAAAGTCACAAATTCTGTTGGTTCAAACAACCTTTTTTTTTATAAAACATATCGACGGTCTCGATATCGTCTATCATCAGACGTAGCACATCCTCAAATGTAACAACTGCTTGATATTCCGATATGTGCAAACATGTTACTAATGTAACTAATGTAACACACTTTGCTGATTGGAAATGTTTCCAGACAGCACTAGAATCAGAGCTGTTCCAAGACGGCCAGGATTAGCCTAGTAAGCTAATTGGTTAAGAAACTCATATATCTCGATTCATTTTTCTCAACAGAATAGATTGCACGGCGATCCGAAAACTGTGAAAAACTCATGCATACCCTGAACTATACGATTTAGAATTGATGCCGAATAGGTCAGAACAGTTTTGCTTGATAAGAATATATCCAGCTGTAGTATTATCAAATAACTGGTGAAGATTACATCGATTCGAATGTGAATACGACTTGCCTCGTAGTCCGGAGTGAACCAAAGCTTCCTCACAATGATGTAACGCTACATACCAGAAAATAAAATCGGTATTTCCCAATTCTGAACTACTGATAAGTTCCTAAACAAAAGTAAGCAGGTCATCAGCCAGTACGTAAGTGTGCATAGCTGTTTAATCATAGAGACTGTAGAACCAGAGGGATTCCGAGCGTCACGAATGAAAGTAGGTCCGAGTGAAGAGAAGAGTGAAAACCGGTAATACGTATGATGTTACCTGGGGTAATATCTCGTACATTTGAGCCATATATGGATATCAAGGAAAAGTTCCACGATACGGGAGTCATGGTTCGAAGGATTAGACTGACAGACAGAGAGAGAGACAAAGTGAAAATTATTGGAAAAATGCATACCAATGCAGGCGCAACGTCAATGCAAATTGTTTCTGCACATGCTATAAGTTAACAGCGGAGTTCAAGGCAAAGTGGAGGGCGCTGTTCCAGTTGCGCTGAAAAACAACAGAGCGATTTTTCGAAATTTCGACACTGTATCCTGTTTGGATATGTCTCGCAGTTGATGATGTTGATTGTCGTCCGTGAGTCTCCATACGGATATCTGGTATCCCCAGCCATTTTTACCCATTGTGTGTGTCATGAACCGCTGTTTGTCCTCCACGTATACTCCATAGTGCAGCTACACAACTATTTTTGCAAACAATGAAATGTGACCTACGCCAACTGTTTGTTTATTATCGACAGGACTAGTCAGATATTCGAATCATGCAATATTTGGAAAAGTCGTCAGTTCTGGACTCAGCTTTTACCACAAAATCCTCCAGTCCAAATTTGCGACTTCTTGTTATTTTAAAATATTTTCAATTGTGTTTCTAAGCCACTGATATCCAGTCGGCAGTCTACGGAATTTAAAACACTGAGTTCCCTTGATCCAGTTCACCAGTAACGATAGAAGACATACGTCGCGAGATGTTAACATTTCGTTTACTCTCTTCAGTCACGAACGTAAAACATTAGAATATATAGGAGATAGCAACAACAATAGAAACAATCAACGATTGGGTTTACATGAAACAAGGACTGTTATCAGTTCCAGGGCAGACAAACTGCGTGAGTCAACAGTTTATGCACACACAGGACCGGACGGCAAGTATTGATTAACGCCGCCTCGGAGAAGCAAGCAATTTCGGATTCCGATTACGCAACAATACTTGAAACGAGTTGGCGGGGTCAACAACGTGACCTGTTTCCATGATGTGCTTTGCAATGGATGAGGTCGGATTTCGTCTCACTCGCTCTGTTGCCATTGCCTGTTGCGTCACAGCGACACTGCCTAGTTGGGAGTAGCAACCGTAATTCAGCCGCAGGGTATGTACGAGTTAGAACAGACTGTAATTTTTGACCGACGTCAGTTGTGATATGATCGCCTTCTCCGAGGCAATGTTAATCAATACTCGCCGTCCGGTCCTGTGTGTGCATAAACTGTTGACTCACGCAGTTTGTCTGCCCTGGAACTGATAACAGTCCTTGTTTCATGTAAACCCAATCGTTGATTGTTTCTATTGTTGTTGCTATCCGCATGTCCTATATATTCTAATGTTTTACGTTCGTGACTGAAGAGAGTAAACGAAATGTTAACATCTCGCGAAGCAAGTCTACGGAATATGAAAAAAAAATTATGACCATCACAGTCTGAACAATTGGATCCGGAGAAAACCTAATCAACAACCAACAGACGGTTTCGCCTTAGGTGGTTTCCGCTTTAATAGAATTTCACCATATTGCGTCTCTCGGGCTCGTGACAGGGGCGTGTTGTATTTGTGCGTGTGCCACCTACAGTAAGCTTCACGGAGCACAACAGCGGCAGAGAGTACACGTGACTCAGCAGAAGTACGAACTATACAGTCGCATTTACAAGCTGTGATGTCATTCTTATGTGCGTGGACGAATGAGCGTTGGTCGTTGAAGGCGCGACCAATCAGAACGCAGCTTGAGTCTCACACGAGTGTGGGGCACACAGGCGGCCTTGACGCGTACACAACAGGGCGTAAAGTACATTCATACACGAGAAACCTACCGGTTGCCTGAGAATTTGGACCAATGCTGTTGGTGTATGATTGCCCACTGTACAGATCTACTGCCCAGGAGTTACTCGATCATCCAGTTCTGCGTGCTGACGAGATATAGGAACTGTAATGATAAACAATTTATGTTTACATATTACGAAGAAACATCGAAAACTCAACTGAGTACTGGTACTTTTTATCTGAGAACCTTCTCCGAAATGTAGGCATTTTTGTTCATCTGGTGTGGGAGCGAATACACAGACTTGTTGCCCATGCCTAAATACCACATGGGTCCTGATGAACGTGATCACAGACCGATTACTAACTTACCCATATGGTCCACGAGTGAACCCTCATCCAGAATGGTTGCCAAAGTTATGTAATTTTTCAGCGAGCGACCAGTAACCGCAAGGATGCCTAATCTGAAGTTATAAAATTACCCAAACATCGGATAGGTTACAACTCAATGCGGGCTGTTGAACAGTACTCTTTGGCTAATATACAACAGAAACTACCGTTTCAAAATTTATTTAAGTGGCTGGGAGCAGGTGATTATGGTCATCCATTCAATGATGTTTCAGTCAGTATCCTGCACAAATGTAGCTTTTCTCTTAATGTTTTTCTTACTCAGTAGATGTTTGAAAACTTTACTCGATTGGTGCATTTCGGTTACTATTATACAGCATCCTTATAAGCAATGAGATGTATGTGGTTGTCAGTTATATCAGTATGATGCCAAAACATATTCAATTGGCAGAAACGCCCACACCGCTGGCCGACACTGTTCTTTACAACCGGTATTTTCTGGAGACATTCTCAGGAACCATTCAGTGTAGTTTACTCTGTGATAAGCACCAGGATAGAAACGTTTAAGTTGTTGATCATTTACTTTCCTGTACAAACGTGAGTGTAAGAATATAATAGACATCTCTCTCTTGCTTAAATGAATGTGGACTGTCTGTTACAAGTTGACATCGAACACGAGCACAAGTGAATCAAGCTTGACTTATTGTTGAAATTCTGAACTCTCCCTAAAATTACCGTCACCCTGGTTATCCATTTGTTGGAACAGAACAGAAAGGAATGCTTGCGAATCCATTGTTAAATTAAATTTGAAAAGTGGTCCACTAACGGCAGGATATAGTCAGGTTGGGTATAAGCTTGTGCACCCAGAGTACTTTTACGTGGGATGACGCAAGACAGAGTGCTGTATGCATCGGGCATGAGCCGTAATGTCTGACTTAGGCTTACATGAACAAGTTCGATTAATTTTGAAAGCCATTCTGTCGATTGAGTGTCACTGTGGACTGGGAGTCCTTCTATTGTTTGGGGTCGCAGGTGTTATGACATTTGCTGCTTAAAACGTTGTTAGATTATGTCCGGGATTGTTAACCACAAAGTTTTTCATTTATGAACTTACATACTTCTGCTGTAATTAAAATATTTGAAAATTATTTTGAAAATGCTCGTTTAGTGGCATAAAAGGTACTATGTTGATACACTAATCAATAAGTAGATTTGCTTTGGGAAATGAGTTATGATTGTCAACAAACAGACAGTTTTCTACAAGTAGTTCCGGAACACCAACATACAGATCTGAGTGAGAAGTTATAAAAACGTCGTTAGAAATGTTAAACAGTCCGAACGTTTTATGAGCAGTACTCCAAAAACAAGCCTGAACAAAAAAACGCAACACGGGTGATGGCATTCAATATAGTTGACTACCTTCCAGACTTCTTACATAATAATCTGTGTAAATCCGGTTACCATAGTGATGTCGCTTCGTGAGGTCTTCAACTGGCTTGTCAGACGTCTTCGTAGATTGTGAAAAAAAGTCTCACTGTGCGATGAAACGCAATTCCGGTTCAGTTACCAACGTCTGGTAATCAGTTGCGACCCATTTGTTTAAATAAGCGTAAAATCGCGGCTGGATTTGCACAACTCCATGGTTTTCCAATTTTATTGGTGAACAAGAACGATCAGAAAACTGGAGTAATTCTGTTTTTCATTCTGGAGCTGAAGTACGGTGGAAAGATCAGACCTTCTGAACATTCTTTGGCGATATGCTTCAGAACCTGTTATAGATTATTACTCATTCATAGTACTCAGCTTGCATTGTTGCAGATCGATATTACGTTACTATTGTGACGTACGTGTATGTTGGTTGGCTTGTGTTTTCAACCTTGCTGATGATCAGTGTCACTATAGCGTATGCAACACTCAGATGTAAACACAGTTCACTTATCCCGTAAACCCAACTGCAACATAACAAACTTCTGACCTAAACAATCCAAGCTATAACCAGGTTTGTCGGACACTTATACCTATGAATATTCACCGAAATATTTGTCTGCTATTGAGTCAAGCATTGCAAGGACTGTGAATTGCCGTGTGTCATAGTCGTCAGCCTTAAGTTGCATAATTCTGATGTAGCAGTTCCACTTAAATGTGTAAGAAACAGTTGACAATGGTGTGTGGCTTCTCTAAGGATCCCGGCTGCAACCATGTTTCCCGCTTGTTTGTTCTGTACGCATGATTCTGTGTACGCCTGCTATAGGAGGCCTGATATGAACTCAGTGCCACTTTCTTCAGTCGTGCAACTAATTGCACGCAGTGAACGCTTGTCCTTTTCCTAACGACTCATCTTCTATTCCATTCTTCAAGGTCGTTTAGCCCGAACCTTTCCGAGCGTTGTTTAACGCACTCGAAGGTTCCACGCACTTTTCGCTTGGCGCGCTTTTGAGTGCCGCCGAGTGGGCGGTAGCCCACCTCGCGATTCTTTTCTTTCTTCTCTTGGTTGCTGCCGTTGGTCCCAGACTAGGCTAGAGCTAACTACTTATCATATTTCCAAACATTGCTGGAAATATACGGTTTGTTTCCAACCCCTACTGCGTTCCATGCCTCATAGGATTAGGTTTTCATTTCTTTTCAGAAAAGACGTTTTAAAATGTTAATGGACGAGATTCTAGCGCATACCCACTTATCCACTACAGTCTGATTACGGTCTTCAGTTTATTATTTACGAGAAGAGTCCAATTCGATGACTACACTTGGTCCCACATTTCGAGTTTTGTCATTTAACATACAGATATCTAACCAGAATAGTTAATATCAACTTCAGTTAGTTCAAGTGTACATATAGAATAGTTGCAAGTATAGTACATGCCCACCTTACCTCCTGACTAATAAATCCCCCAACATTCATCTTGTAAACGCACAGTAACACGATTGCATATGTTGGAATCTGCAATTAGGTGTTAAAAACCTAACTACCTTTTGGTGCAAACTAATCTTTGTGAACGTCTGAAACTTCTGTAAAAACATTCACACTCGGTCGAAGGACCAGAAGTATTGTGAAAAGTCTTTAGCCAATAGTTGGTGTATTGTAGCTGGAATAGTATGTGCCATCTTGGAATTACGTTACTCTAGACTCCAAAATGATATAACGAGATCCTGATTCGCTTGCTTTCTTCTCCCTTCCAATATTGCTGTGAAGTCCGCTTTCTTGGAAATCACTGTTTTATGGAGTACGGCTGGCTACGCGAGAAAAGCCTAGATTTACAGAAATGAGGTCTTGAGGCTGTTCGTCTCGTGCCAAAAACCATTTGCTTTCCCTGAAAGTTGAGTAATACGGGTCGGTAGACAACCTATCGCATGTTCTGAGCCAAAGATAGCTGGTAAACCTAATTAATTTAAGCCACATTCTGGGTGGTTTGCTTTCTAGGTCAGCCGAAATGAACGACAATCATTAATTTGATATACCTCACCAAAATTATAGTTGTATGGCTAGATCCGGTTCTGACATGTTCTCTAACCGCATTACGACTGTGAGAAGTAACGAATTTGCACGATGAAAGTACACGTAGCATTTATTTTCTGTTTTCCGGTGTTTATTCGAAACATGACAGTTTTGATTTCACAGTTAATAGATTTCAAACGCTGGTAAGTACAAACTACGATAAATTGGAATATTTTACTCGGTTGATCACAATGAATGAGGTTTCTGAATTCCTGTGCTGACAAGTTTTAAAACGAGTGTTTAATTGTAAAGGCAAGAAACTTGTGATGATGCTCGTCAGTTTACGTAATAGACTAATGCAGTGTTGGATAATTGGTCCGCAAAATAGTCCTCTACTCTAGTTTAAAGTAACCTATCAGTTCTGCCAATACATCTCTGTGATATGTTCATAACATCCCACTTGTGTCAGCGCACTTAGCTGTTGTTCGCTTAGACTTGATCGGGTTTGTACGATTCGTTTCATGTCGCTTCCATATTTTCTATTGGTCCCTATGATTCCTACATTAGTATTCAGAGTGAATATCAGTCTAAACCGAAAATTACTCAATCGTGTGCGTAACTACGTCATGCAAGATCCTTGACTAATAGTGTACGAATTGGTTTATCAGGTGAATTGTAGGAACACTGAAGTACAAGATTTCGACGATGGGCAAACGTAATCTGAGAACATGATTTAGACGGTGTCAGAGGTATGTTGACGTACTGCTGAAATATAATTACCCAAGGACAACGTATATGGCGAACGACAGATTGCTGTTACTAACTACAAAACTGTTCCTTATGCTTGCTGACCTACGTCACGATCCTTAGTGTACACACAACCATATCGGAGACAACTGCATGATAATGGTCTATGATTTAAACATTATGGATTCATACTGCTGATGAATGTTACTAGTAACAGGACAAGACTTGAGATAACAAGGCGACATTGCTTGGAGCGCAGTGGACAGCGAAATTTGGTAGCTTACAGAAGAGAATGACAGTTTACCTTGAGACATCGAAACAGAGGATTCCGAGGTAGATGAACAGACCAGGTGAAGTCTATCTGCAATTCCCCTCAACCGTCTCTCCAAAACAATGTAGTCTTTTTTGTTGAGTAAAAACACAATATGAACAGCCAGGGTTGTTGAATCCGTGATAAGCAGTTAGACTACAAGTGAAACATGATATCAGTGAATTTTCGCAGATCGTTCATGACAACTCACAGGAGCTATTGAGGGTTGTCTGCCAATGCGTCCGGTAAGAAAATAGCTGATCTATTCAAAAAGATTCGAATTCGAACGCATTCGTCGGATATTGACCAAAATGAACATATAGGGAGTCGACCAGCAAGTACACTCTATCGATTAGTATTGCTACTATGTTAGGTAAGTTTAACGGAGTATGTTTCAAGCACATGAATGTAAATATCGCCTCTAAAAATACCAGCCGACGGAAACGTGTCACGACCAAATGACAGGGTGATGGCAACGTGTCGTGAAAATCCAGTCTGTGACAAAATGTAGACGAGAACATCACAGAGCTCGGTCCGTGTAGACTATATGTGGACGTGTGCACTAATGGACAAAACACACGATCAGAGTCACATAGGACAGCTTGGTTGGCTCGGACCTACAGTGAAATTGTCACGCCCCACTCTCGATACTTCGCGGTTTTACTTGCGTGCGCTGGCTTTTAAATATCTAGTGAATATCACTTGATAGTAGATCTAGCGGTTTTCACACGCAACCGACGTGTATCTTTTATCACTCCGTCTGACTTGACATCACAACCTGAAACACGTACACATTTGCGTAAAAGTAAACAAAAATGTCGAGATGAATTTTTCTTGGAAAGGTTGTTGTCTTCGATGTTACGCGACTTTAACTATCGTACACAGGAGATTATAGGTCGATCGGTGCACTATCGTTTTAATTTAATCGATCACTCCCGAAAGCGCGGTTTCGGTATTGAATATTCTTTTCAGTTGTGGGTGATGTTCAACTTGAAATTAACCAAATCCCCGACTACTCATCAGTAATCTAAAATATCGCCTAGCAGGTTTAATGAGATCGGAGATTTCGACCTGTCTAGGAAGTCCTAATCGCGGGGTTATCGATTGGAGTTAACAGACAGTAACTGTGTCTCCTATCGAACACGATCGGGCAACCTGATTCTATTCACAAGCAAAAGTGTGCGAAGGGTTCAATGCTGATGATAATTGATCGTCCTAATGTGAGTTCAATGGCGCAGCGCAGTGGTCAACACGGTTGCCTGCTCATGAAAGCAAGGCCGGAGTTCTAGTCCCGGCAGTGGCAAGGATATGCACTACTGACGAGCTCTAATGAGAGCGAAACTCGAGTCTAGTGCTTCTGCAGTTCGAAAGGGGCCGACTGGAAAGTCTATGGGAATGCGACAGCTGTGATCAATTGTGGGTGATGTTCAACTTGAAATATTCCTTCAGTAAGACTTTAAGGTTAGAGTCATTTACAGTGTGATCTAGAAAGACCATCTTCTTCTTTCCGGTTAGCCATATATCATTTTATGTATACACTGATTAGTCATTGCTCATTCAGTTTTTGAAATATTAATTTGGTCGTTGAAGTGCTTAGACCTGAGTCACCATATGAGTATCCTTCCATGTGAAATTCAACGCCAAAATCATGCATCAGACCGACACCAACCTTTTCATGGATAATCTCATATTGATCATTCCAAATCACCGTAGTGGGTCCAATAGAATTGTAATGAAAAGAAGTCAACTAATCGGTGGGTGCCGGAAAACAAACAGTAGAAGCAACAACAAATAGTTTCTTTCACTCTTGCGGAGAGTGAACATTCCGCTACTTCACAGGTAGCAGTACGGCAATGTCTTGGACTGTGGTGGTCGCGAACTAGTTAGCCAACGTCAACTATCCCGGCTTATCTTTCTGAACAACAGTATTCAGTGTACCAAGTCCATCAAGAGGTTTCTACGTAGTAAAATAAAATGGGGCTCTTTTTGTATGCGGCTTACAAGACCGCTTTGTCGCTGCAGCCACAGACAGCTACTTGCAAATACATCGGACGTATGATTGGTTTTATCCCCTGCACCCTGTGGTTAGACCGCAGTTGGACTCTTATGCATATGTGCCTTGTGACATTCATTGTATGGTATTAGAGTGCTGACCTTCTTGACATGGCGGCACATCGAACAAATATTTTCATAACCGATGAGTTGAACTGAGATGGATGTCACTGTTTCAGAGGACGTCCACAGATGGATATCATTTCGAGTTACAACGAAAACTTGCAAGTTTAATACGTGTTCAGAAAGCATGTATACACGGTCACGCATCAAAAGCAACAGAGTGTTTGATGAGGTTTGTGAGAATGTTTCATAAAACTATGGGTTTCGGGCGGTTCGAAAGTTTAACAGTTTCCAAACACAACACTTGGCGCTATGTGTCGCCTGGAGCGCGTGAAACTTTCTAGAGTCTATATGAGTAAGAATATTGTACCTGGCAGCCTTCATCGCTTGATCTCACGTTGAGTGAGCGCGTTCGGGACTGATTATGTCCCACTATAAACGAACGCTATGCAACATATATCATCAAATCTTTGTGGACATAAAGTCCATAGTCCGTGCTCTCATCTCTTCTCGGGTGCTAAAGAAGTGTAGCAAGAAATACGCCAAGACCACGCTGTGAACTGTATAATTGATGTCACCAGGAGGACGTGCTTCCCAAAGCCAGGAAAACGTACACGTTGTCACCCATCTTTAAGGGCAGTAATCGCAGTGTTCGTTAATGACTGGCCGATTGTATTATTTCATCAATGCAGAAAAAGACATATGTTGCGATATGTTAACATTTCGTTTACTCTCATCAGTCGCAAACGTAAAACATGCGAGTTATATATGACACACAAATAGAGATAGACAGGGTATGGACACGCATACAGTCACACCACGTGTTACGTCATCACCACCAAGGCAACCCTATGGGTTGCTTCAACCACTTTTGTGCACATAGCGCCGGCTGGTGAGTTCTGATCAACATGGCTTCGCTAAAGGCCAGTAGCTTCGGGTTCTGTTGACGTAACAATATTTTGAATGATTTAATTGGGTCAACCCGTATTATTGTCGGTTGCCTTGAATGCGTGAAGAGTCTAATTAACGATCCTATGCTTAAGCATTTCATTCAATTTGCACTGAAAGACAATATGAATTCTGAAGGAGCAACTCGCGAGATATCAATTTACTTGCTGCTCGGAAAGGTTGAAGAAAGGCAGCTGACGAAAGTAAACCGGCTAATGTAGTATTTCTGGTCTTCTTCAAAGAGTCCGACCTAACGTTCGGCACCACGTGGTGCAGCTTAATTATAGCACAGAAAATCCTCCATTACATTGTCTGATCAAGATAAACCTGCCTACTAAACACTTTTGACGTTAACGAGTACATTTGGCTTTCAGTGCTTGATTGCTAATAGGGAGTCTGTTAGCAATAGCATTCTTTCCGTCCGTATAGTTCTGCGGCTGCCTTCGGAATCATGAATGCACGATTTTTTTCATCAGTGCATCTGGTGGTTTGCTTGCAACATTTTATCCGTAATGTATGTACAGAATACAATAGTTCCGAGTATAACAAATTTGAGCTTCAACAAGACTCGGAGCTTACGTGAATGATTAACTGTGCTCTGCCAGGTTTTAATGAACTCAACCAACAGTGAAATATTTCCCTTATAGAATTTCCTAGGCTGAACAAATAATTACTCACAAGCGAAAGTGGTTGAGCGTTCACATGTGACAATTCGGTCGTGCCTAATGTGAGGTCAATGGCGCAGTGGTCAACACGGTTGCCTCATGAAAGCGTGGCCGGAGTTCTAGTCCCGGCAGTGGCAAGGATATGCACTACTGACGAGCTCTAATGAGAGCGAAACTCGAGTCTAGTGCTTTTTCGAAAGGGGCCGACTGGAAAGTCTATGGGAATGCGACAGCTGCGATCAATTGTGGGTGATGTTCAACTTGAAAATGAGGGATAACTCGCGTAATCTTGAAAACCCTGAGTCACCTTAAACTAATTCAACCATATAGATGCCTGACTTCATTTGGATTGCACGCGGTCACGAGAATCACAATCATCCGTAAATTGTGCATTTTTGTTAAATCAATTCATATACTCAACCGTAATGTTGCAGGTGGAATGTATCACTGTGTAGTTACTGACGGGAAGTCCCAGGTTGAACAAGGATTTCTGCCCATGCAGACAAACAAAATCACGAAATCATACGATTTCTTAGCTGACATGAATAAAATATTGTCTGCATTATTGGTGAACAAAAGCACTTATAAAAAAAAATTTTTTTCGGATGTTCCTGAAAGCAAAAGATAAGTTTTATGGCCATCTGGTATTTCGATATCAAGAAATATTTATCTCGACATAGAAAAAGTAGCTGAATGAGTTTGTGAATATTTTATCTACATAAACAGCAAAGTTTATCAATCTGGAAAAAAAGGTTTGACGTAGCA
>LOND01007308.1:0-10482 GCA_014220965.1 Paragonimus kellicotti
ACAAGTTGTCTGAAAACGTGTCGGATGTAAACGATCGAATTGTCTAAGACAAGCTGGTGTGAACGTAACAACGAGCAAATCCCTTAAAATGCAAAACCCTTGTCGCCCAAAACAGTCGTCAACACGTGTTTCTCAGAAAGAGTATTGTTTTTAATACGTTACGAACGATCAGACGTGGATCGTTACAGTGCTGGTTCTTCTATTTCCGATACCTGAATCGCACGGAAAACTACATTTCTGTAATTACTCGAACCGTGAATTTATTTGTCCTGAATTATTGCACTGTGTTTGATGAAATGGCTGAGTTTGAAATTCGTTTGTGACTTTCTAAGAACGGAAGGACGAAGCCATTATGGCATCCATAATCTGTGTCCAAGATCCACCTTTGATAATGCACTTATCATTGTAGGTAAAATTTTGGGATATCAAAACAAACGTTTACGTTGTACTATCCGCTTCACCCGTATCACAAAAGCTTGGTAAACTTATCGGATTTTATGAACATTTCGACTTGATGGCGAAAAATTGCTTTTTCAACGATTAAAGCAATTAAGCGTTTGTGTTTACTCCCACAAATATGCGTGTTTACTGGCTGGATTCTGGGAGTTAGCACGGACGAGGCGGAGTTACTAGATCTCTGAAGTTTACCTTCCACTCATCTTCAAAACCTTCATATATATGGTTCCGTTGTGGCGCTTACGATCATAAATGTCTTGCTACCGTGTCCAAGTGACGTAATTGTGGATGAATCAGTGATTTTGTTAAAGTTAGTCGGTTGCACCCTGTACATAACTATTTCAGGCTACCTCTCGCAGCTTCAAATGAAACATCCCCATTCGCAACTGTTCCGTACGATAAGAACTTAACCGTGCAGTGGGTAGGAGCGATCGGCCTATACTGGTCACGTCAATACCAATCAGCAGTGGGACAAGAACATGGATTCAGTAGTGGAACCAGAGCATATATTTTGACATCGAAGTAGCCGCAGGAAAAATACAAGAAGAAACATTGGAGTGCAGCATCGCATGAAATGGTTCTTGGTACGTAAGGGAACGTAAAGGAACTGAGCGTTGACGTCTGTGGCAGCCGTGACGGTCTGGGCCGAGTACCGTATGCAGATGAGTGTTTTCGTTTGTTGTCTTGTTGAAACGCATAACCCACGCGTTGCTTTCCTGAATAAACAATCCTTGTGCCATCCGCGTTTTGCTCACAACACCCATGTCGTTTCGACGTCTGGTTGATTCCCGTCTACCTTCTCCATATTTACGCTCTGAGGTGAACATGCATCTTCGCATTGGGCTTTATTTTGTGTGTTCATTGTGTCAACTTCCCCTTATGACATCCACCTAGCCTATTTTCCTTTCAATCCACCTAGTAAAAAATTTGGAAGCTATTCCAATTCCGTAATACAGAGTTGTGAACTTATTGTGGCATTCAACTCCAACATTTTCTGGAGTGTGCACTTGTGTTGTTGAACGTTAACCATTCTTCAGATGTAATTCTATGCTGGATACATAACTTTCTTTATCTTTTGAACGATTGGCCATATGTAACATTTCTGTTTCCAATCTTAAACACAGCTATGCGAATTTGCTCACGAATTCCATCGAAAGAGATCTGCTGGATGAACGTCGATTCACATCAATGGAAGTTTCAAAGTCAGTTGTCATCAGCCAACTCCTGACCAGGCAGGAGACCGTGGTAATTTTCCTCGATGAAATACTTAAGAATGAAATGATCTAACGGATCGAGTGCAGTAAATGGGTTAATCCTATAGTGGCCACCGCCGGAAAAGAGGCTAATGCGACTATCCGAGTTCTCAACTAGCAAATTATCACTGAGAAATTCGTCATTTCAAATAGAGAAGAACTACTGAATGCATTAGCTGATATCAGCGTCCTCCCCAGATAGGAACTCTGCAGTTTATCCGTTCATATGCCTTTTATTATTGTATTGAAACGTTTAAATTCTTTCGTCACAGTGCGCAGCTTATTTCAGCACACATTTCTGCCGAAAATGTCAAGTTTCCTTCCATTTGGCTGGTGGTGAATTATGTTCCATTTGCTTTCTCGACCGACCACGACCAATAACTTAGTAATCACAATTGTTGTGCACTTTCAGCAGCCCTCGGAAACATACAACCTGAGTGGATAGTTAGATGGAAAAGTAAAAAACCAGCAGTTGCTAATACACTACATGTATCCGCTGAATGGATGGGTTAATTTGTCTAAAGAGGGTATCACCAAATTCGTAATGAACTTCCCATAACTGTCACATACGAATGAGTATGAGCGCGGCAAACAGATATACGTTTACAGATGTACTTGGAATCCTTAGAGTTGGTATGTACACTGCAATTACGTGTTAATAACACGGGTAATTCTTGGGAACCTGTTGTTACAGGTGCCATGCAAAATCCTTCAAATTTTGAATTTCTTTTAAGTGAAAATAAAATTTCGGAGATTGACAACAGCTATAAGAGGGCAGAGGTGGAAAACATTGGGTTCGTTCAATTTTAGAAATGCACATGAAGTTTGCACTTACATATGGTGTAGATGTGTGATGTAAGCACTCAAGGTGTGGCAACCTCTGTAAAATATCCAACCACGCTACACACAAACCAATCAAAACATCTGAGGAACATGACCGACATTCGAGGGGAGAATGAAGTGTACTCGCAAGAATTAACGTTACCTGGCGTCATAACTCCCCTCCCTTAACTTCATGAATGCCTAACTCATTGTATGCGGTGTCGGTTTCCGTGGTGTGTGTGGGGGGTGGGGGTGAGTTGGGCACAAGAGTGCGTCGAATTCAGATCGGAGTTATAAATGACGAAACTTGTTCAACAAAGTTAGAGAAAGGGACAAAGTAGCTACAGTGGAAATTGGCTTTGGATAATCTGTTTGTTTAGTCAGTTCACTTATGTGACTGAATGGATCAAACGATCAGCTACGATTTCAGCTGCTTTGACCACTGTAACGTTCTTCATTGTAGATGACTTTTTGTTACCGTACTATCAGTGACGAACTGAAGATGCTTATCACAACAGTCAGACCGATTCATATGGGTACTGTATGAATATGGGAATACCAACCAATGGAACGAAGGTGACCTTGACAAGCTTAACGCCGAATAGAGAAGGGAGAATAAGCGTGCGTAAATGAGAAAACAGCGCGTGTATTTGAGAAGAGTGTGTACGTGGGAATATGGGGAAAATCTGCCAGACGTCAACACGTCACCTATCCACGAGCGTAGGCATTAGGAGGAGGGCATGCTACAATCGACTGGTCTCTGCAACCATAATAGCGAGCAGGGTTATGTGTAATGTATGTTACACAGACCACGTAGCTCAAGTGCCACTGTAACAGAGTCTAAATACTTCTGACAGTGAAAAAAGTGCCTCGTATTAACAAGCCTTCTTTCCCGTAGTTGTTAAGTCTTCGGTCCAATGGCTCGGTTGAGTGCCTGATTTTCCGAAGGAGGCGGTTTACTTTTAGAACATCGGTCGATTGTAAACGGACACATGCACCTGTCGATAAAACCGGTGTTACCTTAAAGCCTGAATTTTCATGTGGATTCTATTTTTCAAGTTCTTCACGTGCAGTGATTTTAGGTAAGCTATGGGCTGCGTTGGGTTTCGTGCGTAAAGCTGTTCCGCACATTAACTCAGCTGGACTTGACCATAGAAAAAGAGTGTGTCACTCACATCATCTTCTCGTCCAGTCTCCTTTACGTGTACACGTTGAAGAGCTTCTTTTACCGGACGATTAAGTTGTCTTACTATCTGGCTGGCGGTCGGATTGTAGATTGCCTTGGGCATGGGTTCCATATCATGCTGATAGGGAAGCTTCTGCAGTTTGTAACCAGCGAGCTGTGAACCATTGTTGGCTACGATTTCTCCGGGAAGTCGAAGCGAGCAATTACACGTGCTAACCAATGTAGACTACACTTTAGTGTAACGTCACCACATAATTGGGTCTCAGATTATTTGTTATGACAACATGTAGCTACCAGTATATTAAGCTTATAGATAGGTGCTACAAAGAGCAGGTACATTATGCTCATTGTAATTTGCTTGCGTGGCCTTATGAAATACTCCGTAGGTTACACTAGTGTCGGCATGAATTTTGTCGTCTAATTCGGTTTCTGACATGCAGCACAATCCTCCACATATACTTGAATTCCGGCTAACATGCGCGGCCACCAAAACCATTCCACAGGGCGACGCAGAAGTCGGAGGTAGTCTTCATTTGCGCAAGCGATCCTCTTCTCCACAAACAATGTTCATGAAATTAACCGGGTTCCGCTCATTATGCATGCATCAACTACAGGTAATTCAGTCCGCGCACGGTACTAATGCATAAGGTCAGGGGAATTTGAAGGGAACCGTGGAATTCAACTGATCAGCTGTTGGTGGCCTTGCAACAGATTTGAACTTGGGTTCATCCATGTAAGCCCTTGCCTCGAACCAACCTAACTGCACAACGTCTGTACGGAAACAATATCTGACGTGCACACACATACCGTATCGAACTTCTGGGTGCACTCATACTTCAGGAAGACAATGTAATGCAGTGAGTTGTTGTGTGACTGATGCCATTTTGATTTTCACTGCGGAAGTTGTGTCTATGGAATACATGGTCTAAGACTCATGCTTGTGATATGTCGTATGACAGTAACTTATTGCTGGGGGTCAGGGGGGGGTCAGTTTGTGGTATTGGAACTGTGCAAATCTAGTTCTACTCTCTATCTCGGCACCTATCAGTTAACACACCGTAATTTATGATCTCGCTAATCAACATCACCTATCACTCTCCAGTTCTGCTTACCTTGGCCAGTGATCAGTGTAGTTTTGGTGCCCGTAAATATGAGTTCTGCTAGTTCGAATGATCCGGGCGATGTTGTGATCTTCCTGTGTGCCCATCCGGTTTGATCTTGAGTGGCACGTTATACATCCACCGGATCGATCCAACTAATCCACGAAAATTCATACGCTCGGGATTTTTTAAGCCGGTACAGTACGCCTACGAGGATGACTTTTCTGTACCACTTGCCCCACTTGTGGCTTTCATTCATCGCTGTCGTCCACCGTCCAGCTGGGGAAACAAAAGAGCCTGCACTAACAAGTTACGAACTCCCGGGCGGACAAGTAGAACGAGTCGTTCACTGAGCAGAAGGGAAATGATTCCGTTTGAACTTGGTTGACCAAACTACACTAGTCCAGATAGCTGATTATGGTAGCTTGTTGGTGTCCACGAATTCATAAGAACAGATTTGACATCGCCATAGACCGGTACCTCAGTTGACGTGTGGACACTACAACTCAGTGTCAGGCTGCGTAAATTTCAGTTAGATGCGAGCTCATGTGTTTGCTCGACTCTGTAGAGCTGTGTCACATGAATAAACCGTAACCGAGCAGAACAGGACGAAGCCGACGGTTACTTGGCAGATCTAGTGACAATTCATTAAACATAAGCGCAGCATATACAAATCTTGCCTACCTTCTGTTTCAAATGGTTTAAATCTTGTGTTTAGTGTATTGGTTATATAAGGTTCTCTTTCTCCAGTTCATAACCACCGGCAAAAGAACAACTGTTGGCTACATACCTAAGACCAGTGAATTCATATATCTCGCTAAAAACAAAAGTAATTAAAGTAATGCACGTCGCTAATACCAGGGTCAATGCCATAGCAACTGTACTGGTTACGTTAACATCTTTTCTGCACACGGAAGTGGTCGGTACTGCTTAATCAGCGTATTTTACGTGACTATTATCTGCTTTTGGTACGGACCGTGCAACAGCTCAGAGAACGATTTCAGTCGGTCAAACAATTGGCCTGGATCTATGGAGCGTTTGGCGATCGAGGACGTTGGGTTTCGGCTTATCCGCTTTGTTGTTCATCAGAACAGCACGTTCGATACCTAAATAGGGACACAGTTTGCGTACGCTGTCTTAAACTCCGGTACCATTTACTAACATACACGATACCAGTTAAAGTGTGCGACAGATTACATGAGAAATCATGTAATCTGTTGATATGTAGTAGGGCAAGTGGAAAACAATTCTCTGAGTTGAAAGCAACGATTTTCAATAGGCAGTTGAATAGATAAGACTTGGGCCCTCCGTATTACTCGGGTCAATGGCGATTTAGTCACCTTGAACGACAGTTTCAGTCGCCTCTTTGACAGTAAATTCTTATAAGCTTTTCTGGATAACTTTTGATCCGTAGGATGTTATTTATCAGTTCTTTCTCCTTATTGGTAGTGTCATTGTTACAAATGGAAGAAGTGTCGAGCCACGTCGCGATTGTATGTCTTTGATGAAGACGAATAGAATTGGAGTTATTGTCCAACCAGTTTTGCTTTGCGCTACACAGAACGTTGTATTGTACCATGCTGAGTTTGACTGATCAGTTTATAAAACTGTCAATATGCCTGTTCCTTCTGTTCACATGACAATGGCAACTTTGACTTATTGACGTAATTCATCGTGCAATTACGCTATCCAAAGCCGAAACAGTTGTTAGCTACAGCATACACGGTGATCAAGCAGTACCAGTCTTTTCTGATTGCACATAAGATGCTTACGTAACCATTACCGTTGTCACGGCACTGACCCTGGTATTAGCGTTATGCGTTGGGCTTAGTTATTTCTTGTTTTAATGGGCGAGCTATATGTAGTCACTGGCTTTATGTTTGCAACCGACGGGAATATAGCCAAAACAGGTGGACTGAAAATTTTGAAAACAGTTTGGCTGGCCTCAACCAGACCATGTGGACGGCGGTTATTGCGTTCCAGACGGTCCTCCGTCGGAAGCAGAAGTGGTCCGGGAGCTCAGTTTGTTGAAGTGTAATAAGGTTCCTGATTCCAGACCTCCTCCATCCTTCTCTTTCAAGGATGGCTGGAAGAGGTTGATATCAGAACTGACGAAACTCTTCCAGACGATTTGGGAGACTGAAGAGGTACCTCGCGATTGGTGCTTATCAACAACATAATAACGCTTACAGAAGAGGATGGCCGAAAGTCTGTGTGATAACCACAGAGGTATCAGTTTGGTATCTGTTGCGTCGAACTTACTCACTAGCCTCATTTAACGTCGGCTCACTAAATCCAGAGAAAGTCAGATACACGAAGAACAGGCAGGATTCCGATCCGGTCGATGGTGCGTTGATCACATTTTCACCTTGTGACGGATCTTGGAGCATGGCCACTTTTATAGGCAGTCGACGGTCGTGGTCTTTTTGGACCTGAAAGCTGCTTTCGATTCAGTTGTTCGTAACGTTCTCTGGAGCTGTCTTCTTCACAAGGGAATACCAGGGAAATACGTGAACCTGTTGAGATCACTGTATGTTCACTCTGTAAGCGGGTTGAGAGTTTATGGACAACTGTCTCGGGTTCTCATCACTTCCAGTGATGTTCGTTAAGGGTGTCGGATTTCACATTTCTTGTTCAATTTTGCAATGGAAGACATTCTGGAAGGTGCTCTTGAGGAGTCCAGTAAGTTTGGTGTCGAGGTTTTTCCGGGAGCTAGGTTGACCGATCTGGAGTATGCGGATGACATTGTCTTACTTAGCCCCTCTGCCGAAGACATGCAGACCATGCTGAACAAGGTGAGTGACCGGGCTGGTTTGTATGGAATGCGCTTCGCACCTTCGGAAGTGCAAAGTGTTGCTTCAGGACTGGGACATTTCAACTCCTACTTTCTTCATTACAGGTAATCCGCTTGAGATTATGGACAGTTTCACATACTTGGGTAGCACTATCTCGTCAGCCCGCAATATTGCTAATGAGATATCAGAGAATAGCAAAAACACGAGTTGCCGTTATCTGTGGCGTCGGAAAGACGTTCGGTTGTCGCCAAAAATGAGAGTAAATAATGCTTCTGTACGTTCTGTTTTGCTCTAGGTCTCGCAGACGTGCGTGCTTCACCAAGCGAGCCTCATCAACAGGCTTGCTGTATTTGATCCATCGTTGTCTCCGCCAGTTAGCCCACATTAAGTGGACTGATCGCGTGAGCAATGTGGCAGTTCGCCGGCGCGTATTCCGGAACGCTCGGGATGCGCGATCAATTGGTCAACTACTCACGTTGCACAGCCTGCGATGGTTGGTCACGTACTCCGTATGTCATCTGATAGTTTACCGTACCGGCATATTTACTGAGACCACACAAGTTGGGTGAAACCACATGGTGGTCAAGCAACAACGTGGTCACGAAATATGAAAACCCTGACTGCTCCACTGAGTAAAGTGGGTAGGTGTCGCCTGCCTGGCTGGGGTTCTCGTGAACACCCAGATCGCTGGTTAAAGACGCGATCCGCGATGGTGGTGTGTTGCAGTCAATGGCGTACCTGAGTCCATACCATTTCTAGTTCTCCCGCTTATTAATTTTCAACGTCCTAGTAGCGTTTTCTTCTAGGATATTCCATCTCACTGTTGAGGTGAGCGTCGGCCCGAGCCACACTACTTTCTGGTCAGGCTGTTGGCTGCTGTGATGATGATGACGATAATAATAATAATAATAATAATAATAATAATAATAATAATAATAATAATAATAATAATAATAATTTTGCGACTCACGATGTGCACTTTTTGGCAGCTTACTAAACAGTGGACTACAAGCCGAACAACGGTGACAAAACAATGCCAAATTCAATTCCGCTGTGGGATTCGTGCTGGAGATTAACTTTTCATCCACAAGAACCTTCGCACCACGGACAGTAAACATTTGAGTAAAACTCGAATCACGTGTTTTGTATGAATGCCGCACAACTGCTACACTACTTCCGATGCATAATTTGCATACTTGTCATTCTTCTGGTCAAGATAAAGCGCTTGTGTGTTCCACTGCTCTCGAAGTCACACTTTCTATATAACCATATCCAGGAGTTTGGCAACCGATATCATGACATACTTTTTAGAGGGAGTTTATCCGAACTTGTGAGTACAAATGAACTACTAATATTGTAGCGAGAAGGCGTCCAATAAAGCACAATCTTTATTGTCCAACACGATAGTTACCACGCTACGCATGCGCTCGCGTTTATGAGTCATCATTCCAGTCCACAACACGTCCAGGTTTCCGCTCACACGTCGTGTGCACTTCTGCCCGGTTTACGTGTGTGATCGGCGCCTTCTACCGGGGGGTTTTCCGCCTGCCACTCCTCGTCCGTTAGTCCGATCTTGTTGAGCGATAGCTCGTCCGGTCGCTCGTGTTGTCCGCAATCTATCCACTGTGGGCTTTGACCGTATTCCGCGGCCGTGTCGAGATATTCCTTTGAGTGTTGGAATAACCGCGCCCCGATCAGGTCATCCATCATATTTTGCCTGCCATGCCTCGCCCGTTGGTCCGATCCGACTCATCCGGTCGCCCACGTTGTCCCCGATCTGCTCGCTGTGGCTTTTGGACGGACCTCCCTTCCGCGTTGAGGTATTCCGCCAAGTGTTGGAATACTCTCACCTCCGGCTTGATAATCCACCACAATACAGATCGGACGCTGTTGCCATCCTATTTTGCCTGCCATGCCTCGCCCGTTGATCCGATCCAGTCGAGCGATGACTCATCCGGTCGCCCACGTTGTCCCCGATCTGCTCGCTGTGGGCTTTTGGACGGACCTCCCCCGCGTTGAGGTATTCCGCCAAGTGTTGGAATACTCTCACCTCCCGCTTGATAATCCACTACAATATGATAATATGTTTTAGTAGCCATTTTTAAATTGCATTCAAATGCGGACGATAGGGAAAAGCAAAGATAGTTCGCTGAATTTGTGTGATATTAGTGACACTGGAACGGAATGTACAAAGGTACACGTCAAGTAAGTGGTGCACAGAGAGCGATTTAGTTCCGCATCGAAACCGATAACCAAACAATCTGACTAAAAACAAAAGCAGGCTGAAAGTCAGATATTGTGTGATGAGAGACAGTGCGATGTGGACGAGTATGACGCAATCAACTATCATTGCAGAACAGTATTCAGACTCATACGATATCAGCCATCTAAGACAGTTTCAGAGATCAATATGATCAATAATACTTGTAGGAAAAATAAGTGAGAGTGAATGATACAAAAGTGTTGCAGTCAATATTAATACCAAATTGATGAGTCCAACTGTATGAGTTAAATGGTATTGTGATGGGTGTTGTTTACGTATTACTTACAAGTATACTCATGGTTTTCGTAGAACAATAGAGTAAGGAAGTGCGAAGATGACTGTTGACTTTTAACAGAAGCTTATACATCCTAACAAGAGATCCGAATGAATTATAGGTAGACAAAATTCAATAGCTCAGCAGTGCGATCGGTGTGAAAAAAACAAAAGTGCGGACAAACATTTTCAATTAACTTTAAAGTTGTTACCAAGATTGCAGCTTCCGTTATACGGAGAACATCACTATGGCAAAATGATGAATACTGTGGGGTGTTAACATGTTGGCTATATTCCCGTCGGTTGCAAACATAAAGCCAGTGACTACATATAG
>LOND01007310.1:0-20167 GCA_014220965.1 Paragonimus kellicotti
GGCTCGTGGCCAAGTCCGAATTGTTCATGTCGCCTTGTGGATGGACTTTGATGAACTTGTGAAGGATCAACTCGGCGGTGTGAGGTCCATAAATAAAATGTTCCATGAATTTTTGTTGTTGTTGGGCGGGTCAACTAGTAGTGGGGGCGATTGAGAGGGGGATCGTACATACGAAGGTTGAAGTTGACGAAGAGATAGAACACTGATTGGTCAATTCAGGGTCGGCTATTTCGTTGATTGTTCGTGCAGGGAGGCAAAACATAAAACCGGTATCCCTGATGATCAGGACAACTGGAGACCATAGTCTACTGGTTGATGATGTGAACGAAGGTGGGATGCGCATCGGAAGCCATATCGTAAAGCACCGTTTCATTGTGTCCCCAGAAACCAGGTAAACGATCCTTGGAGCCGATTTCCTCGCTGCAACAAATGCCTTGATTGACGTGAAGCTCAAGAAGTTGTTAACCAGGTATGGCTCCTTGACACTCACAGGACAGCAACAGGATAGCGTAAACCAAGTACGCACGGCTAAAACCCCTATTTGCACAGCTCCGTTGCTCCAGTCTACTGTCGAGAAATACGCGGAGCTATTTACGAACAACGATGATCAGTACGGATTTTGCAACTGGATTGCGCATGCCAATACCCAGCAATCGGAACATTTCAACCTCACGGACCCACAGGATACCCGTTTATTTTGAGAGGAAGTGAAAAGGCAAATACAGAACATGCTGAATGAGGATGTTATCGAAGAAGCCAACAGCCCGTACAACTCGCCTGTTCTCCTGGTGAAGAAGTCCAACGGGAAGTACCGCTTTTGTGTGGATTTTAGACGGCTGAATGAGGTAACACAGAACACAGTTGTGCCAATACCGTCCGTCGCTGATATTTTTGATAAGCTGCAACAGGCGAAGTTGTTCACGGTGTTGGACTTACGCTCCGGATACTGGCAGGTACCAATCAAACCCACGGATCGTGAGAAAACCGCATTCACGGTGGGCGAAAAACAGTACCAATTCAAGCGCATGCCGTTTGGCCTATCCGGGGCACCGTTCACATTTCGACGCCTGATGGTTCAGCTGGTAAAACGACTGGATAATGTGGCGGTATATGGAGATGACATTGTTATATATAGTAACACGGAATCGGAACATGCTGCCCATATAGATGCTGTCTTAAATCGAATTAAGAACTCAGGACTCCGGATTAATGCCGATAAGTCACAACTCGGACGATCATCGGTGGTGTTACTGGGACACAAGGTGGGTCAAGGTGAAATCAGGCCCTGCCGGAGAAAATATTGACAATTAGAGAGGCCGTGGCTCCGAATTCTAAGCGCACGCTGAGACAATTTCTGGGTCGAGCAGGGTACTACAGTCGGTTCGTGAAAAATTTTCACTCCATTACATCACCATTGTACGAACTCCTTCGAAAAGACAAGAAATTTGAATGGACCGACGATGCCCAGAGGGCGTTCACGCGAGTGCAACAAGCGATGAACGAGCAACAACTGACACTGAAACTTCCGAATACAAAAGAAACGTTTATCGTAGCAGCAGATGCCAGTGACCGTGGCATTGGGGCAGTACTCAAGCAAAGGGAAGGAGTAATCGAATATGCCAGCAGAGTCCTGACCCCAACAGAGCAACCACTGAGAAAGAATGTTTGGCAATCGTCTGGGCACTGGACAAGTGGAGGCCGTACCTGTTGGGTCAACAGTTCCACGTGGAGACAGATCACAAACCTCTCGAGTGGATCAGGACTGCGAGGGACCCGAGAGGCAAATTAGCCCGATGGGCATTGCGTTTACAGGAATATGATTTCACGATCAATCATGTGCCTGGTTCGAGCAATTGCGTCGCTGATTTTCTTTCTCGACCGCAGATAGACGACGAACTCCCCAAAGTGACCTTTGGAGTCAACGGCTTAGTAATGGAGCAGGACCCACAAACACTAGTGCGTCTACAACGTCAGGACAAGGTCCTCCGGAAAGTGATTGAAGCTCTGGCAAGAGGCGTGAGGATCCCAACAAATACTAAGGATGAAGAGTTGAAAATAATCGCATCCCAATGGAGAAGAGTTGGCTTAAACAGTGCGGGCGTATTAACGTGGCAGCGTGGCGTTGGGCGCTCTTACGTGGTAGTCATCCCGAGACAACTGAGGAGGAAACTGGTGTTGCGAGCCAAGAACAGGATGGCACAAGGGTTATTTATTCAGGAAACCAACACATGGGTTATGCGTTTCAACATGACAACAAACAAACTCATCTGCGTACGGTACTGGGCCCAGAACGTCACGGTTGCCACAGACGCCAATGCTCAGTTCCTTCATGTACCAAGAACCATTTCATGCGATGCTGCACTCCGATGTTTCTTCTGTATTTTTCCCGCGGCTACTTCAATGTCAAAATTCATGCTCTCGCCTCATTGTGAATAGTAGTGGTGTGAGTAGTATAGTGCGATCGTTCGTCCTCATTACACTGGTAGCGAACTGCCATGAAATGACAAACACCGGATGCACCAGGACTTACGATCTGCTGCAACAAAGAGCACATTGGCTGAAGATGAAAGAAGATGTGACGGCTTACGTGCCTGTCTGCAAACAGTGTCAGTTACTTAAAGACGACAATCGGGGAGTCCCAGCAGCGCTTACAGCCAATACCGGTTTCCGAAATCGGGGAAATCTGGTCGATGTATTTCACGACCGTTTGCATTAAGCGCCCGCAGCAACCAGTACGTTCTGGTCATGCCAGAATATTTACCTGTTGGATCGAAGTGACTAGTATCCCGAATTAAAAAGCATCTTACGATGGAGACATGGTGATGCAACCACTATGAGAACCGCGTGTACCAAGGCAATGTTGACGGATCAGGACCTTGTTTGAGAGCGAGGAGTTTCGAACACCTATGTAACAACTGGGAATCAAGCGCATCCGAACGACACCACATCACCCGCAAACGAATGGGCTCACTAAACGTAACAACCGAATGATCGAGGAATGGTTATCAGCTAAGAAAGGCGACTGGGAGTCTGCGTACCACTGGTGTTATTGGCCCACCGGGCGTCTGTCCAGGCGAGCACGAAGAAATCTCCATTTCAATTGATGTACGGGAGAACCCCTCGACTTCCGGTGGATCAGGACATTGGAATATGGCCAGAGTGCAGCGATTCCACCAAAGAATTGGTTGCCGAAAGAAGAAGCAACGAAATCGCCAGCTCGCAGGCACACACAAAGGAGCAATTTGCAACGCAACGGATCGGCAATGCTAGAATGTTCAACCTCGGAGAAAGGATGAAATATCGAAATCACCGAAACATGAGTGCGAACGGCCCAGGATCAGGAAAACTTCTGCCTAAGTGGAAAGGTAATTTCTAAACGGGGCCCAGTATACACGATTAAGAGGTGCGACGAGACGAAACGAGTGCACGGCAGTCAGTTAGCACGAAATGCGGTACGGGAACCAGAAGATCAATAGTCCGGAGGTACACTGATCAGTAGGAGAATTCGTTAGCAATGCACAGGAGACAGGGACTCAGAAGGGGGAGTGTTGCACAACAAACAGCTTCGTTTGTGAGTTGTGTACTATCACAAGCGACATTCAAGAACTTAAGGGCAAGTATCAACGCCACGAAGACGACGGACCAGAAGCGACTATCAGCACAGTGTGTACACACTATGGAGAAAGTGCTACCAGGGCGAAGGACAACGTACTGCTACCCAATGTATGTGAATGCACGTCAGCCATGCAAATGAGTGTACGTGTTCGTGGTCCCATGTTTTAGCATAATCTGAACGAGAGGCCAGGCCTCGTTTGCGGCCACAACAGATTATCCTGTGTACTGGTGGATGTCGGTGAGTAGTCGCTGGCGGAATTTCCATATTCCTCACCGATTCTAATCAGTACGTTAACACCAGATAGAGTGGTTGGCCCCATAAGGATTTGCTTCCAGTCAGGGTTCGCATCAACGCCGCCCAGTCGGTACCACGAGGTGATTCAGCGCATCGACCATGATTAATCATCGTTCTGACCTCTCCAAATGGGCTGTTTGCAAAATGGATCAAAGTAAATAATCCATAAAGTTCTCTTGGGCTTAATTACATTGGTTGCGTGATACGGGCTGAGTAAAAGATGCTGTGACACTGTGGGATGACAAACTGTGACAGTTGAGAAAACACTGTGCCAGGGTAACGATTACATTGTACACTGCCCAAATTGAGTATCCGCGAAAATATCCAACAACTATTTCATTTCACTCAACAATACATCAAAGGCAACAAAACCATAATGAGAAAATGTACGAATACTGCACGTTCGTAAGAAATAGGATAGGATGTAGTCCGCTTAATCCATTTCACAATTTTATTAGAAGGTATTAGCAAGACTTGTTGCACTCTATTCTTGTTTCAGAACGCTCCGGAACGTGGACTGACAACTTCTTCGTTTGGGTACGTTTGTCGAGGCAGTTTCCAGACGTTACCGGTTGGGATGGTCCACAAATTGATCACCCTAGAACTTTACTTTCAAGGAAAATTAGCCGTGCCCTTTACGCACCACTACGTCGTCCTGTTATGAAATAACAGTTCCACACATTTTTCTCATAGTAAACGGTAGAGAATAAAACACCTCACAGTGGCTTTCGCACGTTAGCTTTTTCAAATCTAGGTCACCAGTTCTCTCAAACGAGCTACCGGAACCCGCCTCCAAACCAGTGACAGTTCACTGTCAGCTCGCTTCTCGTAGTTTACGTCAACGGCGATTGCAGGTATCAGGTCCATCTACAATGAATAGCTTTTCGTCGCCAAACCTAACAGGGAATTGCTGATGGGCCAATGCACGATGACGTTCGATCGGCTTCGAGTGTTGCTCTAAGTGGCGTTGATTCTCTGAGAATGCCTGATTTGTTAGTCCGTAAGTTAGCAAAGGAGTTTCTTGTAATAAGTTCACAGATTGTTACAGGAGGAAGAAAGATCTTTGCTTGTGATTTACTGTCTTTGTGTTGGTCGGCAAAAAATTGTGTTGGACCGTCAACAAGTGTTAGGAAAAAGTGGATGGAATTAAATAAAGGATAAATTCAAGTAAGTCGCTGATTGCAATCATCTCAGCAACGGACAATGAAACACGCTGAAACAACATTCAGTCAAACGTGCAGTTGATGTCCTGTGAGACTGAACTAGTATAGTAGGTCGGAAACGTATAGTACCAGTCGCCTTTCACGTATGTGCCGATCGAGTAATATTCTGAAACTCCCAACCAATTCAATCGTGACCACCGAATTGGACAATGCGTTTCAATGTGAACAGATCGTAACAGTGAGGCAGCTCTGTCTGCAGGATGACCTGCCTGCCCCATTACTCAGTTTCAGCGCGTGACCTCCTAAACGATCTTTATCCACTGAGAGATGTGCCAATAGATGACCGGGGATGTAAAATATTTTCCGGGTAAGAATTAGGCCTCGTCTGTGGTGTCTGTATTTTACTGAGAACTGACCTACTTCTGCCAGTCTTTCCGGGTAGGGTGTATCCATTAGCCGTCTCTGAACACTTTCAATACATGCCAAATCCCTTTTAAATAAGGAACAAGCCTGTATGTTCGTTTCCAGGTTCGGTCGGATTATGGAGGTTGACATAATGGAAAACACTGCAAGTGGGAAGGTTCGAAAAATTATCCCTGGAAGGTTCCATATTGTTTGTGCTTTTTTAACCATGGAAGCACAATTTGTTGACAGACTCATTCTCTTTGCAACTATGGTATCTAGGTCGGTTTCGCATGCTGACACCAGCAGCTCTGTGTTGCCAAGGTGATAGCACACTTTTAGTGGCGCGCGTGCATGACTTTACCCTTGTTGACATTGAAAGGCAGGTTTCCTCTAATGACGACTGACTTAAACAGTACAAATCGTTTTGTAGGATTGCCACGTCTTTCAGGTGCTCTAGAACTCGCCAGAACTGTGTCAACAACTGTGTCAACAACATCGGCGATTTGACTTTATATTTTGTGGATCAAGAACGAAAAGAATGAATAACAGTGGTTCTAATATTGATCCATGCGGAACGCTCCTGTTGGCGGGCAGCCACTCTGACAATTGTCCATTCAGCTCGATGCAGTACCTACGTTCAGTTCGATGATTCTTTAGCCAAGTGATCAAGCGCTTCTCAAAGCCATAACTGTTGAGTTTTCGCAGCAAAATGGAGTGATCAACACTTTCAAAGGATTTGGAAGGGTCTAGTACACCATGTTTATGACCACTCCTGCGTCTGAAACCTTCGTCCAAACATAGTGAACAGTTAACAGGTTCGTGACGCATGAGTATTCCTTACGTCAGCCATGTGGTTTCTTGATGATCAGTTCGAGGTCATTGCTCGGAATTAGTCATCCAGTAAGTTCTCCATTACTTCAGGAGGACACTGAAAGCAATGTTATTGGTCGATAGTTCGCCGAGTCATCTATATACCCATTTTTAGAAATTGGTGTGATTATGAACTGTTGTAGGCTTTCGGTAGACGGCCGGTTGACAAGGAACCATTGAAAAGTGTTGTAAGCGGTTCTGTTAATTCCGTGACGCAGGTTTTCAAGTCTGGACCGGGTGATTTGTGGGTTATTAGGTCCTATAACTTGATTCCGACTTGACCGTAGTAAAATTATGACGGGAAAGTTCCGGTTAAACGTAAGTTTAAATTTCACGGTACTCACAGTTCCGCTGAATGCCGGCCGGATTGTCAGATGGATACCTAGTTCCTGTAGGCACTGGGCGGGAACAGTGTTTTGCGATCTGCGGTTAGTTCAAGAGTGCTTTCACAAATCTAAGATTCTTCCCTTTACCTGGCCGAGTCAGACTATTGCTTCGTGGCGTGCTGAGAGGTATGAAACGACGAGTTCGATTTATCTGCCTAAAATACTACTTGTAGCATGTGAATTATTTAGTGGTTGTTACAATCAAGATAAGCAACTGATCAGTGTCAGTTGCGGGACTTTCTCGACAGATGTGGTTCTACATTCACTGAAAAAGTGTACACCTCACGGAAACCAATGGCGTAGACAGTTTCTGATACATTTATTATTAAAACAAACTTTGAAAAGTATCCCGGAATATTTTCAGATACCCTGACCAACAGAGATTTTTGACGAAAGTAACGAGACGATTCTTCTAGACCGCACAGTTGCTAAGACTTCACCTATCTCTGTAAATATTGTCATAAGCGTGTAGTAAGTGGAAGAAGAAATAGAAGTGGCAGACGTCCTATTTACTTTGGTGTGTCATGTAACTAAAAGGGAAAGGAACAATTTCTATCTACCTTAATTTATTTGATCGTCCTATCACTTTGTCCGACAATGAGATCAGGGTTCGTCTGCATGTCATGAATTGTGGCTGATGGGTTTCTCAGACAGTCTGGCTTCCTGGAATGGATGTTGATTATTACTAGCATTTCTGTAAAATGTTATACGCGATTTGGCAAAAAATAGACGTAGCCCAAAACAGCACTCAACCCACACGGATCAGGTAGGTATGCAAAGTGAGCTGCATTCGCACATACACTGGCAGAATACACATTCACCATGACTGAGTAAGCCAGTGTGTTGCGATCGAGACGGTTCAGGATTCAACGGTTATATGAACGGTGCTCAATGCCGGTCATTTAGGCACCTACTATTTCTCATTCAACCCGAGGTATACCTTTCATCAGTTCGTACGACTCAACACAAGTCAATCAAACATCGCATGCAGACCAGCGAAAGCTAAAAACGTAGCAGTCGCTTGAAATGTATGGGATATCCTAAGGAATTACGATGTTGTTTAGAGAAACTCAAGGAAATAGTACGTGAATGTATGCTTCATCGTAAGCAATCCAATGATAACATGAGCGTTCCACACAGTTCAAGGTGCATTGGGTCGTGAGTTGTTTGTTGTCTGGTCAACTGAAACTACAGCGTTACTTATAGGGTTAGTGCTTTAGGATCTAAGGAGCTAACGGAACATTTGCTTCAAATATTGTCCGTGCAGAAGCGGTGGTGATTTCCAGGTGATAATCTCAAACGCACCGAGGTGTTCAGGTGACTTCACGAAAGCAATCACTTACTTTGGCCTGCTTGACAAATAGACATCCTGTAGAATGCGTCTGTTATCACCTTGCCCAAATGATTCCCCAAACTCTAGGAGTACAGACGTGTTCAAATCTGAAAAAAGAGCTTTCGAAGATATGGCAACATAAAAAAATACAAGAACTAAGCACAGAACCAACAACAGCTAACAGAGAACAGTCAGCGTGATAACCTTCATCAAAGATCGGTCTGCCGTGCATTAACTAACAAGAACGAAAAAAATTACTAGTTTTTGAAACAAATGTTACTGACTATGTTGTCCCAATCTTGTTCAACAGTGAACGGCAGTCAGGGTACGGTGTCTATTAAAACAAAGACAGTGTGTGTGAGAGCACATAGGAATTATCGACATTTTTCAAAGATCACGTGAACGATCAACATTAAGGGGACAGTACACGTACGCAATAGTAAAGAGCGCAGGGAAGGAAATTTGTGCTCTTTTAACCTCTAGCTCGTGATAGCTGAGAGACGGTACACTATGCTGACCACGTTATATCCAGTGGGACGTACCGTACCTACCAAAATGGTCTGGTTAATACATAACAGGCAGCTACGACTGAGAGGCTTAACTTCTTTCCTTATGGACAGCTATTTCAAAACAACGCTATACCCATGATGGCTAAATTACTACATCATTTCAAGTAGGAAGTCCTAATCGCGGGGTTATCGATTGGAGTTAACAGGCAGTAACTGTGTCTCCTCTCGAGACGATCGGGCAACCTGATCATTACTCACAAGCGAAAGTGGTTGAGCGTTCACATATGATAATTCGGTCGTGCCTAATGTGAGGTCAATGGCGCAGTGGTAAACACGGTTGCCTCACGAAAAGCAAGGCCGGAGTTCTAGTCCCGGCAGTGGCAAGGATATGCACTACTGACGAGCTCTAATGAGAGCGAAACTCGAGTCTAGTGCTTCTTTTCGAAAGGGGCCGACTGGATAGTCTATGGGAATGCGACAGCTGCGATCAATTGTGGGTGATGTTCAACTTGAAATTAACCAAATCCTCGACTACTTACTACATACATTGTGTACTGTTGGATCAGACGTTCATGCCTTCTCAACAGAGTTGAAAGTTAAGTATATAAGACATGGAGACTTCTCGGTCATTCACGTGCAACAGAGACTGAAGAGTTACCGTTATAGCAGTTACCTATAAATGCACATCATCCTGACCAAAAAATTCAGATATAGGCCGTCTGCACCGTTCGAAGTGGATAAATCAAAGAAGCGTGACGGTTTGAGTCCTGAGGCTTCCCCAGACTACTCTAATGGATATTACCCTATCATGAGTAAGAAAATGGAATGACAAACAACCTTTCTCATTTTGTCGGTACATGACAATTCAACACAAGAATAAATGCGGATTATTCAAAACACGAGCAAAATGTCTGTCGCCGGGGTCATATCGGTTGATTGTTAGCACGCCAAGCAGAGACTGATAGGTTGTCGTTCTATACTGCTTTATACTGTTATTTCCACCAATGGCAAAGCGCCAGTTTTAGATCAAGTCAGATTCAGCGACTGAACTGATTTCCTCTGAATGTATTATATTGAACTAGGTACTTCCAATGCGGTCGACTTAGCTATTGCAGTGTAATCGATTGTTGTTGGTTCCTAGACGCATGTAAGGTGGCAATGAAAGACAGAATCGAGTCAACGTGTCGACCAAATGAGAGGTTCATCGGTTTATTGATGTGTACTCCCAAACAGTCAACTAGTCGTGAGTCCAACATATTACGATAAATGACAGCACAAAAACAAGCAGAAAATATGCTTTGGACATTGATCAGTATCTTGCTCTTGGGCTGTAGGGACATCACAGGAGAAGACGTGAAACCAGTGCGTCCAGTTGCAAGATGAAAAGTTCGGTTCACCGTTTTGTTCAGGTAGTGATCAAGCACATGTGCTACTTAAAACCATTTGAACGGAAAGCACATGGGGATGAAATTTTTCCCTACTGTTGGTGCGCTACTTAGGTCGATTTCGGATACAAAGTTATCTCTGTCTGGCTGCTCTTCTTTGACCCCATCTGACAAGGTTGAACCTGGAAGGACCGAAGTCCTCGTCAGTATGACTCTCTGGGTCAACACAGCATACAATCCTGACCAACAGACCAAGATAACGGAAAAGGTCAGGAAACACACGGTTGCTGGCATCCGTTTCCGGATTGGCCTGCCAGCCTGACCGAGGCTAAAGGGCATTTGCACAAACCCGTCGCCAAAAATGGCCTGCACCGCACCACTTGCGATTCCAACTCGTCTAACTTCGTTCACTTGATCAATGCTGGTTAGGTAGATTGTAGGCTATTATAAAACTCAAGCCCTTTTCTGTCAAAAATTTAAAAAATATGGTGACTCCAATGGTAACATCTGGGATAACACAAAAGATGTTGCAAATGCACGGCAGGAGAAAGTCCAATATAGTAACGCACACAGATGTCTTCCAAACAGGACTAGAGAAAAAAACAAAAGCAAACTTTGATCTGAAAACCGACCAGAACTTTTTGCATTCGTTCATTCGCATTGGTCACGCGTCCATTTCGAAAGCACCGTTTCTTGGGCTGCCACTCATAATTCTGATGTGAGATAACCTAAAGGAAAAATCACTAAAAATTGATCAAACAAGACGAAATGGAAGAACTTGAAGTGATGTGAATGTAGGTAAGTCCTGGACAGCAGACACCCCAGAGAAAAGTGATGAACACCCGAGACAGTTGTCCAATCTGCTTGTTAAGTAGGAATACAGTGACCTTCACAGCCTCACGCATTTCCATGATCCCCCTTGAGAAAAAGGCAGTTTCAGATAACACTACGAGCAACCAGATGGTTGTTCTGGTCTGCTCGGCAAAGAACCTAGGGGCTTGTAACGATGTCCGACCACTGAATACCAGGGATGCGTCTTAGACGTTATGTGCTGAAACGGCTCAAAAACTGCATATTTAATTACTCCAACGCGGACAACATCAATGCGCAATAGACGAACAACTTTGTTTATAGTTTCAGACTGCATTTCCTTCAGGTACGCCTTCAAAGACATCCAAAAGCAATGTTGGCTTACAACGCACGAGCCGATCACTCATGACCCGTGGAGATTTCTTTCGACAGGTTTCCACCTAAGTAGCAGCATTCTGCTGAGTTAACCACATCGTCTATACCGACACGGATCACATGTGTAAGCACAACACCTGCGCCCTGGGAAAGTTGAAGAAAGGAAAATGTCTTATCTGTGTTTATATATAAACCAGACTTGGCTATCTTGGTCGACGTGGCTATTCACTGCAGCCGTCTTCACTGTGACTAAATAGTGCACGGTCATCTGAAGACAACAGCATACAAACGGTCGAGTCATGTAGCAGGCTTGAAGCAACGAAGCGTCGGATTGTTAAGCAAAAGACCATCTGAAGAGTTTTGAAGAATAACTGTCAGACTGTGGGCTGAATAAGGTTGCAGTTAAGACACAACTCTGCTTCACACCCGTGACAAGTTCGAAATCATCAGAGTCCGACTCGCATAAGTGAATCTTTGTCTACTTAAACGTACGCAATATTTTCATTAAATTGACAAACTCATCCAGACGTTTACATTTACCAAGCACCGTCTACAATACTTTGCGATTCACGGATTCAAATACCTTGGTGAAATTGACGAAGGAAGTAAACGGTGAATGGTTCCGATAAGGGCACTTTACGTGACACCATTGAGTTGCAGACACCATGTCAATCATACTGCAACTATCACAAAATCCACGCCGCTCCTCAGGATTAGGCCGGCTGAGCAGGGTTCCCGAATGGACTTTTCCAACACAGCTGAGCAGACAAATTTTCAAATGGTTTTCAGTGTTCTGCTTTCCCTTCTTACCTTTAAATAAAGATACAATCAGGGCACCGTTGAACTCCCGCGAGACTGTTTTTTCTTCCTAGACGGAGGGAACCAAATCGAATAGGATATGATCCAGAGCTGAACAGCCACGGCTAAAAAGACGCCTTGGCAACCCATCGTCATCTGTTGCTTTTTCGCATCGCAGTTGTCCAACAGCTTCATGAACCTCCACCAGGTACGAAGACAGAGCAAATATTGCTCCGGTGGTTTGCTGTGGCAGATTATTCTCTGCCACTCAGCCAATGGCAACAGACCGATGCGGTAGGCTGCCACAGGGGCTGCGGCAGATCATCATGTCTTTCGGTTAACGCATACACATTTGAATTGTACACCCGCACACCATCACAACACACCGTGTACCAATTAAGAAAAGGCATAGAGTAACTTGATGGACTGGCAACCAGACATGGCCACCCGAGATTCCGACCGACTGTGTTGAGCTAAGACTAACCGACCACTATGATCACTACAGCCAACAAACAACTGCCATGAGCGGGTTACCTTGAACAGCCCACAAAACCTATACAAGCTGCAACATTTCAAACTTTTAAAGAACTCCACATAATCACGGACTTATATAGCGAGCTTACTCTCCGCAAGTTAAAACGGCTCTCGATTGCTTGTGGTTTGGAGTAAATAAACAACGAACCTCATCATCCTGCAAGGTCGACCGTTTCACATTGAGTTAATTGAGAATGGTCCATGGGAAAATCACATCCGAGCAGCAACAGCAAGCCATCTAGAAGATTCAGGATCGAAGTCCACCTTCTCACCGAAGGTCACTTTCAATATACTGTTCACTGATAAGGCACACATACTCATGAGGTGTCCATCGTCAGCGGCTTACTATTTCAGGTCGTTTACCTAAAATTGTATAACCATCACGATATTCAACTGGCTAGCCTTAAACGTTACTGTCCATAGCACAATTATTCGGGGAAATTGAGCAAGAGTACCGGAGCTGCCGGTTTCACAAGCAGTGGAAAAGCGAATTGCGGTAGTTCTGATGACACAGGAATTTTTCCATCCTTGACTCGTGCAACCTAGTTCGCTTTCAAAGTCGCTGTGCTGTCCACACTCACATTAACGATGTCGCTAACACTTCACCAAAAGCAATCAACAGTCAACTGAATGAAAGTCATGGCATGAAGCTACGCGTGTTGGCCCCGAAAGGAGTTGGATTCTAAAGGTCTCAGCAAATGCAGTTCCGATTGCATATCGGGCGGTGTCCACGAGAAAATGAAACTACAACCTACTTTCGAGTACGCATAGACTGTACCAGGTTCGCAGACTATCAAAACATCTTGATATTCAACAATGCGCACAAGGAGAGACAGAGTGTTTGCCTATTTGAGTGAACTTCTACATACTTGGCTCCGCAGACGTTGAGAGTGAATATTGCGTTTTGTTGATGAACACAACTCAGATTCGTCGATTTTGGATGCCGTGTTAACCAACGTGCACTGACCTCATATCAGGCACAACTAAATAATCACATACAAGCGCCCTGTCACATTAGTTTGCGAATAACGATCCGGTTGTCCGAATGTCTGGATAGGAGACACGATTACAAGTGGTTTGCTCCAATCGATAACCCGAAAGCTTCTGAGTCAGGTCGAAATCTCCGATTTCATCAGACTTGCTGAATAACGTTTAGATTATTGAGTAGTTGGGAAAGTGGACGATTTTAAATCAAACATCACCCAAATTTGAAATTGAGGTAGCCTTTCTAGAAAGCATTTTTCGAACAAAAACTACACCGGACTTATGTTTCCTCCTTGTCAGAGCTCGTCAGTAGTTCAAGCTGAGATAAAAGACAAATAAGGCTACAACTGTGATAACCATAAGTTGAATGAAACAGAACTCGCTCAATCGTCCTCCCCGTCTTCTGTAATGAGTTATACCATTACTCATGGTTATGTAGCTTAAAGCATTGTTCCCACTTTAGGCGTGAAACGTCTGCATTGCTGTATGTTATCGAATAAGCAGTAGCAAATTGATGAGATAAGAACTACGATGAATGCGAAATCCCAACCAGTTTCAAATTTGGTGATCAGATTGAGAATGTATGTGGCGGCCACGATCTGTAGCTCCATACAAACTGATTTCCGATACGTCTGCCTGCGATTATTCAACAATGACTAACTGAGACAGTACACTAACGCTTAGTGTGGACTACTATGAATATCGTGTGATCCAGTATGTAGACATGCCAGGACCCGACAAATTTCATGTCATTTAACCCAGAGCGCTTGCGTTATTATTCCTATACCAATTATGTTTCAACGACGCCCCGTTCTTATAAGTTGGACCACCATGTTTCATAAAACCCGAGAGGTGACGCCTGAATAGCAGATGCGTTCCATGTAAAGCCACACCTCAAAAAGTGACTTTAAATCCAAACTGAGTATGCCGCCCTTTTTATGTACACGTAGAAACCGTGTTCCATTCACAAGCTGGACCACCTTAACACCCGTTTATGGAACTGAAAATTTTTGTATGTCCAACAGAACTCGTATGTTCGCTCAATGACTTCAGCCGATTTGAGATCGTTTATACCTAACACCGGAGCGAACATGTCCATTTTCCGTCTATCTTCCGTCACTTCATGCGTGAAAAACTTACTTTAGATCCCAGTGTTTCTAATTCCAATGACGTTTTCTAAGATAATGTCTTAAATAATCTCCCAAAGTTAGAGTCCTGTCAATTAAACTACGTTGCTACCACGGCTGCGCTAAACCAATGCACTCAAAACACTGTGGGCTTCCACAAGAAATTTATACAGAAGTACTCTCGCTGTGCAAGACATCCTTCTATTGAGGTGGTAGCAAATAATATTTGTTACTCTGTTATCAGAAAAGAAGAAGAACATCCGTCTGTCGCCTTTACCTTACACAAGAAGCATCATGGGACGTTCCGAAAAGTGAACGTCAATTGTTGTTAACTTCTGTAACAAGAATAAGCATGTGGTTGACAAGCTGGACAATGTGCTTTCAGAGTACGGCAGTCGGTGCTGGTTGAAATTGTGATCTGTTACCACCTAGTACAACATCCTAGACGTTGCAGCCTGAGGTGCTTGTACTTATTACAAAGAAGCCGCAAATGCACCGTTTGGCAACAAATGTTTTTCTATAGAAATGACCAATCAATTGCATAGAAACATCATTCGCCAGCAGACGCAGCATTTGTAAAACCCAGTACTGCCATCTCTGATAAAAGGCTTAGATGACAAGAACCGCAGAAATAAAAATAACCTCACCTGTCTTGATTTTACAAATTAACGTGCGGCTTATACCTTTGTTAATCGCGGCTGAAGCTACGGATATCTTTCGGTAAGTTGTGCGGAGGCCCCAGAATGGGTATTTCTTTCCCATTCACTAGGCTTGATCAGAGCAGTTCTTATAAGGAATGCAATTAGACATCATTAATACCATGAACATCAATACGTCAGAGGTTCACCCCGATGCTTAAATGCCATACAATCGTGAAGACGAAATAAGTTCTTTGACAACAAGAAAAAAGAAAGGGATAGGAGGGGACCTGGCTACTAAGCAGAACTCTATTTTCAAACACAACGTCAAAGTGTCTAGACCTTACACAAACAAACAACCTGGTTACAAGTGAAAGTGAGCTGTCACCGGCAAAAAAACTTCCTTATGGATTTCACTGTCTCGCGTAATTAAGTGCACCTAATTTACAGACAACGCAGTCAAACAACAACACTCAGACCACTGAAACCGACTGGCTGCCATCTCAACTAACGTCTCCAGCTACCGAATCTGCGAGTCGCGAGGTGCCCAGATAGGAAGACAATCCCCATCTAACGTGGCCAGCCCATAAGTGAAGGACTCCGTTTCCTTGTGCGAGGTCATCACCTGTTTACCTCGCAACTTACGCCAGCCGGCGCAATTTCGCGGTCGTAAAGTAAAATAGCCTCTGCAGTCGCTACGCATACGCGACAATTTAGCCTCACAATGATGCTTCTCTGTCGCCAGAGACGTCCTAGATTAACGAATGTCACACTAATTTCAAAGATACCGGTCTTCATTTCATTCCTTACACTCCGCTGCCGCTGAAGCAGCTTCCCAAGTAATCAAAACAGTAAACAATATCCACAATTTCATTATCTAAAATTTAATCTATACAATCACAACAGTCTTGCAGAAACACTTTGCAATTTGAGCCTGCAAAACGCATTCCGAAATAGTTAGCGGAACCCGAATCGTATCCAACACGGTCTGCGCTACTGGAAAACATTCAAACAACAAAAGTTTGCCGTCAGCATAATCTAGATCAGTCAGTCGTCTCCCAGAATGGAGGTAAACGCCAGCATCCTGTGAGTGTCGCAGACAGTCCCTCAATATTTTGTCCAGGACAAAAGTAAACAGAAACGGTGAGAGTGGACAGCCTCAACGTACGACGCCTTCGGTGTCCAATTTGTCAGGCTGTTCACCGCGAAACCTAACCTGAACTGAGGCCAGAGAATGACGTGAAGACAGTCCATATTCTATAAACACGGAACACACCTGTGCTTAAACGACTTCCAAATGTGTGAATCGAACACAGTTACATTCGAGACAAAGCGTCAACTGCTTTTCAGTGGTACATATGACGCCCTTTCAGAAATTAGCGAAAAATGGAATTTCTGATTAATACATCCTCGTCCAGGGCCAAACCCTGCCTGTTCTTCTCCAATGTCTGTCTCCCGAACAGCAGTGAGTCCACAAGGAATAATTGATACCAGAACCCTAGTAGTGACTGGGGTCAAGCTGACCTTGTATGGTTTTCGCAAAAACTCCAGACTTCTTTCCTGACAATGAGAACTATTATCGAGTGACTCCAGCATGGAGGGACACTGTCTACCGTCTATACAAGTTGAAACAAATGATACGAGACTCTCAGCGGAGCCTCTCCTACCTCTTTGAGAAGTGCCGGCATGATATCATTTGGGCAAGCGGTCATATCACGTTTGGAAGCGGAAATGCAATTGCAGGTATCACTTTGGGTGAGTGATTTAATTCCGCCACATTGCAAGCTCGTGGTTACAACACGATGGGATCATAAAGCCAGTCAAACTAACCAACAGAATGTTCCGCCCGACGCTGTAACCTTCTGGACTTGATGTGAATGTGGTTGCCGTCTGCCTCGCCGATAGCCTAAGTGACAGTCGGACGTCCCCGACCAGTAGTACGAAGAACCGTAAAGAGTCTGATAGTATTCACTTACGTGAAAGCAGTTTCCACTTTCGTGACTTCTTCCAATTGCAAAGACTCACGACCGGTGATCAGCCTGCGTTCGGGCTTTCTAACGGTATCCCTCCTAAATTGCCACGGGGAATGTTCTGCCTGACGTTTCGTGAATGATATGTGAGCGCCACCGCTGTGGAAATCTGTGGGGTTAGCACTGTTAAACTTGCATTCTGCGCTAGCTTGGGAACCACGCTTTACCGACGACTTGGTCAGTTTCCAAACAGCCAGCCGTTTCTGTCAGTGAGTTTACCACCCGGCGAAGGTTAGAACAAAGTGGCAATGTACCGGCGCACGACATGAATTCAGATATGTGCGTCAGTAAGAATGACATTCTTGAATTCAACCGTATCACTTATAGCCTACGACTAAGTGGTCCATCTGAGAACATGTCTGATCCGTAGAAGGGAGAGTTAAACATAACACCGACAGTGGCTGGTTAAACACAAGCGATTATCCAATTAAACACTTCAGTTTTTTACGTTAGGTCTGAACCACGAAGCCACGGCGAAATTTCAAATGTGAATTCGGTTATTTACATACCCCAGTATGTCACCTGGAATCTATCGAATGACCTAGAGGAGTGATTTTCCCTATACAATCCGACCCACGAACGTCATGGCCCGGCATAGAGATTTGTGACAGAGTTTTTAGTTTCGAAAAGATGCAGCTTCGAAGTTCAGACAGTCCACAGTTGTGCATCTTATAGAGGGTCAGGTGCCTGCATAAGCGTGTTCAACTTCACAAACCTCAGAATGGCTGTCGATTTTGTATGAAGCGCATCTGTGACAGAACGTGCACGCGCAGCGCTGCTCTGTTTTCGTCCCAGGTTCTATCGATCGATAGCCGTTGTCCGAAATTTGTGTCACTCAGCCGACTAGACAGATCACATGATCTGCAGTAGACAGGTTGGGTTGCGTACGTGTTGGACGCTTGGTCCATTTACCACACGGGCGTTGTGTGATCGTCCCCCGAGGTATAACAGGCGGTTCTAAAACGTGCATTTGTAGTCAAGCCGTAATCGCTAAATTCAGTTGCCAATGCTGCCCACGTGCCATGTAACTAAGGCAATACCCGATGGATTGTAAGGTTCATTCCTACTGTTGGTTGAACCCAAATATTCGCAGGTTTGAAAACGCCTAGGATGTTTAAGTATCAAGCAAAACAACCTCGAACCCCAGTCTAAGCATCAAGCCTCGAAGGCGAATTGCTGAAGGCCTAAAAGTAGAAATGTGATTAGATGTGTAAACGGTCTGTTCACTGAAATTGTTTGACGACTCGGATATTAAGCAGAAATATAGACGAATCCAGAATATTCCCCACCCTCTTCAAAACAGTGTTAAACTTGGTCGAGGTGTAGGAGTTCTCGAGTATATTCTTGAATTATTCTTGTTACATAAATCGATACCAATAAATTGTTCTAAGCGTCAAAAGCGCATCGACTTCTGAGACACGAAAAGAGACCCCGCATCGCCGCTGCTCGATCGTCCACTCCAGTGTAGTTATTTTGAACAAAATACCGTCTGTAAGGGAACAGTTTGTAATTTAGTACAATTTCTCCGTATATCCACGCGACAGCTCAATAAAGATTCGAATCACAAGCCAAAAGGCGAAGCATCTGATGACCGTGGTCATCTTCAAGAAGCTTTAGAAACGATGAGTTTAATCGCAGTTTCACTGTTCGGATGTGGGCGCAAGTCACATCGACTGAAGTGCGGGATCCAACACTGTCTACCCAGCCGGAGGGCCGGACACAATTATCGAGGTATTGAAGCTTTTATGATTCACAAATCAACTACCAGTTTTACCAAAGTAAAGTAGTTGGCGTGTTCAGTGCAATGAAAATCAATTGCTCTTTACAATGGTATCTTTCTCCCTAATGCATCGTTTATGGTCAACACAACCAGTCTCAAGATGACGTAATACTCCATCTTACTGTGGTCCAGAGAAAAGATCTAAAAATTTCAGTGCTTGATGTCCTAAGTTCTCAGTTCGTGACACAGAGATAGCTTGTCACTTTCAATGTCCGCGTAACGTAACGTGTGATAATAGCAGACTCTTGAAGCGACTACCAATGTAACCCGTAGTATACACGACTTCACAAGATCGATATTGCTTCAGTCTTACGTAGTAAACTGTTATTCAGCTCAATGTAAGGAAACAAGGAAATGCTCAGACAACAAATGGAAAGCTCTTTCGCAAGGAAGCACATTCCGATGTGCAAGATAAATCAGTAGGGAAGGAGTGAGTTTAACTGGTGCCGATCGCCTTTCTTGGTTCGGTCGGGAGGCATGAACTGGGGGCAGCATACGCTAAAAACGCGAGATGCCTGGGAAGCTGGATGAGCAACGATTACGGAAAGATTGGTCCATAAATAGCAGAGGTATTGGAATCTTACCACAGCGGCACAGGTTAGACCTGGATTTGAAACTTATGCAATAGAAATGATGAACCACCTGTTAACACTATTCTTGCGGCCCTTGAACACAAACAACAATCATTATAATTGTAACGCGTTGTACTAAAGTTACTGATGTTTTTTGTTTAGGGTAGACTGTCTTTCTTTCTAAATATGAAAACGCCTTTCATCCTTCCCGCTGTGATAATCATGGAGTCCTCTATCTGATTTATCTTCCAGATAACACAGACCTCCGACGTCTTACCACTGGTCTTCCGTATGGTCTGATCAATCCTAGACATCTAAAATCAGATTTAGAAGATAAATTCAAGGTTGCACGGCTCAAAATAATCGCCGATACTTGTGTTTATCAATCAGCACTGTAACCTGACATAGATACCTGACAGGCATTCCGACCTTGAATAGTTTCCTTATTACTATTCCAACGGACTGTGTTGATTTGACGAACGTCATCGACATGCCAACCACAAATCCAAGAGATCATCCAGTAGTAAATCAGGATTGTCGATAAGGTGGATCAGCCGA
>LOND01007314.1:8509-23795 GCA_014220965.1 Paragonimus kellicotti
ATGTTTAACAAGTCTTTTTTGACGGAGTTTAAACGGGGAATATAACATTTCACAAAAAGGTAACTGAACGCAAGTTTTCCATTCTGTTCGCAGTTATTGAATGCTCTACTGCTGTTCGCCTTGATCGGCAAGCTGTTATCAGTTGTGAATCTTTTTTAAATATAGCCCATCATACATGAAATGACTAATTTGATACATTTTGGCATAGCTTTAGATGGGTGACCCACACTGCACACAATAGCTGAAAAACGCAGGATCCAGTGTGACAATGTTCGGAAGGTATAGCTAAATTTCAAAGAGTACACGCAGAAGCCAATGCATGTGTTAACCCTAATGATGGTGTTACTTGTTCATGCGTTTAGATAGACCAAGCCATACATCTGTATAAACATCACAGTGTGGTTGGGAACGAATCCTGGCAATAACAGCAACATTCATACAATACACTCTTACCCAATTAAATCCATGAATGACCTCATAAATACACACGTACACTTGACTAGGTGACGGATTACATACGATAATTGCATAGTCCACGACCAATGAAACCTTCCAACGTTCAACTTCTGCATCTGCTGCTCATGTGACAAGATGTGTGATTGAAGTTCGTCCGGCATACAAGTAACGATTGGCAAAACCTGGAAACCATTAAATTGGGGATGGGTATCCAATGTTGTAGACGTTATGCCTCTATCTATTAGGCCATAAACATGACATAAAACAACGGATAACATTTTTTTTATAGGTCCTTCAGTTTACACCTGGTAAAAGACGACGCCCGTAAAGTGGTAAATAGTAGGGTATTTGGTTATATTTCAAGTTGAACATCACCCACAATTGATCGCAGCTGTCGCATTCCCATAGACTTTCCAGTCGGCCCCTTTCGAAAAGAAGCACTAGACTCGAGTTTCGCTCTCATTAGAACTCGTTAGTAGTGAATACCCCTGCTACGACCGAGACTAGAACGCCGGCCACGCTTTCGCCATGCTCACCGGTTGTCTGGAAAACACTATGCTACCATTAACTGTTCGATCTTTTATGCAACCGAGTTCTGTAGTAAATGAGCAGTGTTAAACTGTGAACTGTTAAATCCACGAATCTCTTACGTATTGAGTGCCGAAAAAACAAATGCGTGGCACTTGTTGTATGCCGTGATCAGAGGTTCAAGCGACTTAGTGTAAGTTGTGGGAAGGCGTTCTCTCTTGAACCGCTTTTCTCATCCAGTAAACTTGAATACCTCTGCCACTTCAAGGTGTCTCGATATCAGGTTTCCGTGATTCGAAATCAATTTAAAAGGATTTTGCTCCATATCTTCAAAACAGAACACGACGCGGACCTCAGTGGGGCAGAAAATGGAAGCGTGGGTATTGTACCGAAGTCCCAATACCGTGGAAGCTTACATAAATACGTCGTTCAAACGAACAAGGGAGGCAGGAACCGACTGCCCACGGTAGCCAAAACATACTGAATAGACAGAGAGGAGAGGTACACTTCTTATAGAAAATACACCCCATCCGGACAAGCGCTGTCACTAGTCAGTTGAGTACAGCAAGTGTAAGCTGAGCAGAATCGATTAGGACGTCTGCTAACGTGAGCAGTCGAACAGTGCTGAAACTCCGGTGCGATGTGTCGTTCTGGCTCTTTGCTTCACTGCGTTTTTAAAAGGGTTTTCATTTGTCTATTCGCGGAATGAATATGGAGTAAAACACACAAAGCATGATAATCCGTTGTTGCTGATTGCGTGGGCGCTAATTCCGCTTCGCATTAAAAATAAGTTTGATAATCGATGATCCTACCTACTAGCTCGCGATTGACTGCGTAAACGTTACACTATGATCTATTAGACGTGTAACTTGTTCAGAAATGTGTCCAGTTAATCGGTGACACATCTCTCTCCTTTCTGTCGATGTACGTGACCGAGCACCCGCATTCGAATTGCTACGTGCAATTTGATGTGGCTATGTGTAGTAATGTGTTGGGGTTCAAACTGTGATCTAAGAATGACGTTCAGCTCCGTAATAAATGTAAGCTGCGGCGCATAACTTAACCGTTTAGTGACTGTTGTATCGACGTCATCTACTCTGGAAAACAACTTTGGGAATACCTTTTTTCAGTTCACTGAGCGATACTTCGTAATCACTTGAGGTAATATTTTACATGTCAACGATAGAAAAGTATTCATTACAAAACAACAAAACTAGTGAGTTCGTCAAATGGTGCTCAAATGATCCAATATTTGTCTTTGGCTCAGCCAGCACAGGGCGTGAGCATAAACTGCAATGGATGGCAATACTCCCTTGGTTTATGGTCCATTGGATGGTTCTGGGATCAGGTCATGTATATCCCATCGTTCGTCCTCGGCCAATGAATAAGGTCGGCAAATCGGTGAAGATTTCGTGTTGAGCTGTGCTGCGAACAAGTTTGATTTTGAATGATTGTACCATGATTTTTATTCTCCGACAAACGGTTCGGCACAAAAGGAATGAAATAAAATCCAAGTGGAGGAACCAACTTTTGTAGCCATTATGGTTAATAAGAAAACATGCAAATTTCAGCACAGCACACGGAATCGGGCTCACAACTAATTACTTACTTTTACACAACAGTCCAGCAGATTACTACTCAGTTCTAGAACTACATACACATAACGCCAAAACGTACCCAAACTCCTTAAATCAACTCAATTTCGTCACTCCTGATTGATCAGTTTCCATAATGGTTAATAAGAAAACATGCAAATTTCAGCACAGCACACGGAATCGGGCTCACAACTAATTACTTATTTTTACACAACAGTCCAGCAGATTACTACTCAGTTCTAGAACTACATACACATAACGCCAAAACGTACCCAAACTCCTTAAATCAACTCAATTTCGTCACTCCTGATTGATCAGTTTCCATAAGATTTGTACACAGATTTAAGGATATGTAGATAACGTGGACTGTCAAAAAGTTGAAAATGAATAAAAGAAGTTTGAGAAAATGAGCTGAACGCCATCAAAAGTCTGATAATGAACTGGGTGTTCTGGATATTCTTCTGCCAATCCTTGAAGATTTGACTCTCTATACGATCTGACGCACACGCGTCGGGCCGATCTTCTTTTTTTTCTTCTCTCTAAAATTAGTTCATGGACCTTCAGTTATTGTATCACCTTTTTGGCAATGTCTTCGCGCTGATTCTGGGTTCTGGGTGAATTGTATGTTTTCCCTTCGAGAACATTCTGCTAATGTAGGAACATGGTCTCTCAATGTTGAACTGCAGAAATAATTGAATGTGTTGAGTTACAGACTCTTCTTGTTCCAATTGGAAGGCATATTGTAGGTCACTGCGATTGCAAGCTTGGATTTCCTCAGGTGTTGTTGATCGTTAGGATAAAGTTTTGGCCCCATTGCTGCTGACTGGATTTGACAAGTATTTTGCGGTGTACGTGCTCCTATTATATAGCACATCATGGCCTGTTTTTTTCTTTGCACTGACGTGTACTGAGGTGCAGTGACTTGCAGTTGAGTGCATTATGTAAGTTTTTTTGTTGTTAAAAACTTAAATGAATCATTGAGCCCCATTAGCGTGAATTTTGGACAAGCAGTCGGTTAGGATCGGATGGGTTAGGTTGGTTTTGGGTTGAACTGAGTTCAAAGTTTAACACAACCCTAACCTTACTGGATCAGTAAACTCCTTTATATTATTACAAGGAGTTTAACGATCGGATGCATTAAGTAGTCTGTACACGAGTAGCATGTTGGATGAATATTTATGGGTTGCAGCTTGAGTTCGTATGTTCAGAAGTTTGTGAACGATCCGTAAACGTATACTAAGTGCTTGGATGCGACATTATGAGAACGTACAGCATTTGCGTTGCTGTGTTGTGAATAGAGGAACGATTTGTTGGAAGTGTTGAATAGAATCGAAGATTCGATTAGTTTGTTTACTTGTTATAAGGATTATGTGTCGAAAGGGTTCAGTTATCGTCGTCATCACCGTCGGATACTGTATGGTAAACGTATGCATGGCCAACGTATACGTTGGTTTCGTTGAGCGTTGCGTCCCTGTTTTGTCCACCATAAGTTCATTAACGTCATTGACGTGCTTACCGATAAGCCTTATTTTGAGATAGTTTCCTCGTGTAGCCGAAATTGAACACACCATGCGTATGTTGGATTTGTACAACTGTTAATGCATCAAGGGTATGAATGTCCACTTTCGTAGTGACATTCGCAATGGTCAACTTCAATTGAAAGATGTCGGTGGAGCGCGTGTTCATTTAGGTTACAGTCCTATTGTTTATCCTGGCGAGTATACGGATTGTCTATGTAGGAAGGGATTCTATCGGGAGTTCGTTGTATATCAAGACTTTGCTGTCAGTTGCAAAACGCTTGTGATTAATGGACAGACTGTTAATGATTGACGTAATCATTGGTTTAGTGGTCCTGGTCTGTCTCACAATGGACTATTCTTTAAGTATTGTGATTTGTTTGCAGAATATCAACAAAAAGTTAAACGTATCAGTAAACTGTAGACTCAGTTTAGATGCAACTCGTAAAGTGAATAGATCGGGTAGCTTGTGTCCTATAAAGGAGTGTTTGTATTTCACACTTAGACAAAACACAACCAGTATGAAAAAGGATATAATCTCACTCTGTCGAACAAATATGAAGTACAGATGAAAGAGCTTGCTATCGAGTGTGATATCGACAGCAGTGATTGAATTATCAGTTGGTGGATTCGAGCAAATGAAACGTCTTCATGACAGTTTGCATCGAGATGTATCATTCAATGCCCGTTCAAAATCAAGAGCAGTGGGGGTTTTGAGTAAAAAGCTCATTTTGAACAGTGTCCAAACTGGCGTCAAAAGCTGCTCCTCGCGACCGCTTGTTAGTTCATCAAGCTTGTACAGTAAACTTGGCGTGAAATGTGATTCTGAATCACTAGTTCAGTGTTTGGAATGGGTCGTAATAAAAAGCGTACAAGCATACATACTCAATGCACAGTTAAGGTAACACAGCTTCAATGTATAGCGTACCGTTGTCCAGTCTTGCTTCCAAACTTTCAGGATCGATATTATCTGGTATGTCATACTCCTTAGAAAATTCCCGAACTGCAGTACGATTGGATCGACGTTCCTCATGTCTAGCAGTCACGTAAATGCGACGATTCAAAGTTCGGATTTGAATTTCCGCAGGTGAGTATTCCGAATCAATTGGCAGTTCGAGGCGAAACCTGGGTTTACTGTTACCAAGTAAACTGTAGGAGCTGCCGCAATCAGTTCGAATAGAGGGCGAGGATGGACTATATGAAGAAGTTCCTCCATCGATTTTTTCTGTACGCGAACGTTCATAGATTCGAGGTCGATTTTCAGCAAAAAACAGTGAACTGTGGGACGGTTGAGAATCCATGCTGCACACGTCAGAATCTGACGGAATGAAGCTTTTCCGAACCAACCTCCGTCGCATTGGACATGTGAATGTGAGTACTCCATCTGTGGTCAGCGTCGCATTGGCTAACGTGTCATCAGCCCCCTCGGGCAATTTTATCGACCGAGAATACTCTAAACTGCTTGTCATCTTGTCCGTTTGCTGCTTACTTCTAGCAGTGACCAAAACTTCGTCACCTTTAATAGATACACGTATGTTTTCTGCGGGATATTCACTAACCTCAAAACTGGCTACAAAGTATGTCGTACCATCTGTACCTATCTCAAATGTGCCTGTAAAAGGTTGATTGTGCACATGCTTCCGTGATGGTATTAAGAATCTGGGTGGGCTGGCAGATTTTAACGAAGTTTCCGGAGACAGTGTAAAAAAGTCTTGTCTCATGCGTCGAACGTCGTTGTCCCAACGCTTACGTCGATCATCGAATCGACGTCGCATTTCTTCAAACCAATCATCTCCCTCTGAAAAGTCCGTTCGACTTAACGATCCGTTGGAAAAGTGTTTGTGCCATGGAGCGGGCGATCGATGTGTTTTGCCTTGATAACCGGACCGAAAAGATGGAGAACGACGACTTGCTGGTGATGGATGGGCTTCTGACTCTCCTTTAAAATGGTCATGATATCTGTCTGAATAGCTGCGCTGATCGAATTCAACAGGTACATTCAATTCACTTCGATATTTAGCCATTGCTATTTATATCCACAGAAATGCATGACTTCTATTCCATAAGATCCGATGTGAATCGACACAGGAAGCACAGACTGATTGTTGGTGATTAAGTTGGGAGCAAATGATTCGTTTGATTCCGTGAACGATCCTGGAAGAGACCAATCTATCGCAGGAGACACGGATCAACGAATAACCTGCTCCGCATGTGTGTCAACTCTTACGGTCTTCCTCACATCCAGTGGCATAAAACGACGTGTGCGTGCGATCAACGAGAGGGTTTGCGCCCCTGCATATCCCTCTATCCTGATTGGTCGCTTGCCTACCATTCTCTATCACGTTCCCACAACACGCAAACTCTTCGAATCAATGATTGGTCCGTCCTCTCACTGAACCGTTGGCCTCAGTGGTGGGCGGAGACATTTGCACAATGCCGGTGTGCACCAATCACGGCACCTTCTGTATGCGTGTGCACGTGCCTCGTACGCATTGCGCTTTTTGACATAGGCCACCTGTGACCTGCATTCTATGCACTTTAAAGGCCTGGTGTACTTTGTAAACCAACAGGACAAACGTACAAATTATGATGTTTACGCGTTTGCCGCAACAAATGAACAAAATCTAATTTGAGGACATTTACACGAGTTACGCTATCGGCAGTAGCCTGCATTTTAATACGTCTGTAAAGTATGTCGTTCAGCATTTGTTATTAAATCAATAAAAGCGTACTGTTCGTCGAACTCGGTCCGAACCGCCTCACTATCTTGATGTTTAACAAGTCTTTTTTGACGGAGTTTAAACGGGGAATATAACATTTCACAAAAAGGTAACTGAACGCAAGTTTTCCATTCTGTTCGCAGTTATTGAATGCTCTACTGCTGTTCGCCTTGATCGGCAAGCTGTTATCAGTTGTGAATCTTTTTTAAATATAGCCCATCATACATGAAATGACTAATTTGATACATTTTGGCATAGCTTTAGATGGGTGACCCACACTGCACACAATAGCTGAAAAACGCAGGATCCAGTGTGACAATGTTCGGAAGGTATAGCTAAATTGTGAAGAATCTGGACTTCGGCTGGATTCGAACCAGCGACTTCGTAGCTCAGCTGGTAGAGCATTTGCCACGTTTGGGCATGTTGTTTCTGTCGCTGGTTCGAATCTAGCCGAAGTCCAGATTTTTCACAATTGGGTCTCTTCTAAAAAAATACCAGTATAATCTTTCTATGGGGCTTCATTACAGTAGCTAGCCGAACACATACTTGTTACTGTCGAGGAAGTCTTCAGCTACCCGAAAATATTGTTTCGCAAAAGGCTCAACAAAGTACACTTGTAAGTGATCCTTCACAGTTGGCATGTCATGAACTTCTCGACTTTCACGAGCGTCCTCAGCGTTTGTGCCAACTTTTGTTGTCATCCCGACTACACGCTCACACTGTATTGTCTGGTCCACTTTTTGACCCTGTTTTGTTGGTAGTCACAATCCCTATAAATATGAACGAATGTGCGACTAGATAGTTTTCGGACTGAGCGACATAAGAAGGTCAGTCTTTTCCATGTGTTCATGCGTTAGCCTCGGGTGATTGGGTTGACCGAGAAGTTACGAATCGATCGTGTATACTCCATGATCCGTTGCTTCATTGCCGTTATTCCGTATCCTCCGTGTCATTAACCGTTGTTCCTTTATCTGTTTACACGCTCATATGCCGTAGATCCAGTTACAACCGTTACCTTCACTGAAACCTCTTCCGGATCTTGTCATCACTCGTGCATTTATGTCAAAATGATTAATCGGATAATGTATCATTTTACAAAAATATAGCAATTCACTTTTCCAAGACAGCCGTTTGCAGACCGTGATACTATACAGGTTCGGAATGGTGCGACTACAACCACTCATGAATGTTCCGAAGCTATTCGTCCAATAATTGTCAAGCAGAAGAGCACTCCAGATCCACACAGGTGAAAAACAGTGTAACGGGTACAACATTGTTTTACATCATCCAACCAACTGCTTTATGTATTGTTATCTATAAAAGCACTTGTGGCTCGAAATAAACTTATAACTGTATCCACAGCTCTCGGTCTTCTGATTCTACTTCATCGAGGCTAAATTTGGACCTGAGCTGGTTCATTACCCGTTGTTGGTTCAACGGGTGTGATTACAATTATAAATCNAACACTATCAGTAGATCTATTACAAATTTGAATGCTTTTCCAAATGATTAGGTGCACGTAAAGTGGATATGAAAAAAGAAATGGAAAACTGTGAGCACAAACGGAGTTTGGGTTTGAGTAACGAGCAAAATTTTGCATGGCCGTTATTACGTATTTCCTTCGTGAAAATACACACCTGAACAAAAAGTGGACAGGAGCGGTTAGCAGGCTGGAATTTGATAGAATGGCTTGTAAGCATAGAGCTCGAATTTGTGACTGAGAAACTGGCCCATTGGTGCACACCAGAGAATCTGTGAGATAAAGGTCACATGAGCGCCCGACCGAATTCAGAGTCATCCAGAAGCAGTGTTGGAAAGTTCAAGTTATCTCACTTCAGGTTAATCCACATTCTCGCACGCAGGAACAAGTTCAAAGAAGTGTCGAGAGGTGAACCTCCAAATCAGGCGAAATGAATTTCTCAATAACGACTAATCTATGGTCACCAACTTCGAGGTTGTCCAAACCAACAGACAGAAGTGAACGATAGCTGTCTGAGGTAAAACCGGACTATTTTGATCTACGTACTCCAAGGCAGATTCAGCGTTGGGTGAATGATTCATTAATGTTCGAAGTAGCCAATCAGATCTGTGGTATGCGACCTGACGGCTGTACGTTTTAACTTCATCTGACCTCCATTCCCTTGTTTGTTTGGCAACTCAACATAACTTGATTCATTGAACCTAACTGGCTTCCCGACCTGAATGCTTTTTACGTCAATTACCTTCCGGATATATCCAGTCTCTGTGGCTTACTTCGACTCGTTCCAATTAGACGTTTAGGTGCTCACATGTTCCCCCACTCGGAGTGGGAGTCAAACTGTACGATCGAGTGCGTAATAACAACGGGGACAATCTGACAACTTTGCGTTGTGGGTTGGATCTCTTACCCACTCGACCACCACTCGTCCGAGCACCATTTGTGATGCTTGTAACGTTGTATCACCTCGCATATTGAGAACGTTAAACAAGTACGGCTTCAGTGTTAGAATATTCAGGAAGTTATGGACGAATGCACATTATATACAAGTACGTGTAGAATAAACATATAAAGATTCAGTGGGGGTCAACCCCATGACAGGATGAGCAGTTCTCCAATACAGAGTAGCGATGGTTCCGGTCATATGCGAGTTGCCGTGTCATCAGTCGGAGAAACTGAGTCGATCTATCTCGACTACACTAACAGCGGATCGAGCTACAAGGACTGTCCAGAAACAAACTTACTCCGAATACATAATTTTCTGATCTTTCTAAATAAGTAGGCAGAGTAAGACAAATGTGAACAGAATCGAGTGGAACAAATCAATGGGTGGCATTTAGTGGAAAGAACCATCCAATCACGCGTGAGAGCAAAGGATCAGTCGGTGCACAACGAGTCAAACCCTTTCAGAGTCAGGTCTTAGTCGGCTGGCCGGCCGCAAACTTGACCTGCACATTTTCGGCTACGAACGAACAATGCGCATATCCAATCCATGCTGGCTTACCGTCGAAAACCAGCCTGTCCATTTGTTGTCTGTAGACTGCAGCATTCAACTTTGGCCATTCTAGTTACACCCGGATATGAACGTATAACACATTCGCAGTTCAGCGTATCTAAGCAGAGACTCAGGATCAAATTCACTTTCTACTGGCATGTCGAGAGTATGCCTCGGTAGAGGTTATCTCAGAAAGTTTAAAAAAACTAATGCAATCATGAAATCCGCAGCTACAATTGGATATTTTTCAAGTCTAAAGTTCTGTGACACTGTTTTTTTCACATCTTTGACGTCCAACGGTCGTTTTTCACACTCACAACATTAAGAGGACTGCAAACTAGGAAATTGTGTGCACGACAGTATCGTCGACCAACAACAAAAACCTGTGGAGATAACATATTTGAATCGGTTACAATTAGCTTTGAGATGGGCTTCCGTCATATCACATTTAAATTGTAAGCCTGTTGTAATATGCGCGAACCATACCTGGGTTGCATCACCAGGAGTTGTACAACATTGATGTTGGCATGCGACTGGGTCAATCTTATTCGTCTCTTTAGAATATAACGACCAGCTCCAGTTGACAGACGGGCGAACAAAATTGTAAACAGGGGGAAATATGCAATCAAACATTTATATTTGTCAACTGCACAGAGAAAGAAAGTGTGCAACCAGAACAACTGTTCATGATTTGCCACTTTTTGGAGTCACACAAAACCGGGAGACAGTAATGAACTGTAATCAGAAAAGCTGCTAACGGTGGACACGAAGATCAACATATGTAGCGCATCAGAACGCAATTTAAAACCGCACAAACGGCGACGATATGATACGCAAACAATCAAAGCAGTAAAATATTGGTTCATGATCACTAAACAATACATCATGTTGTGTGCATCAAAACGTATCGAATGGTCCGCGCAGCATTCTCACTGTTTATTACAGGCATTGTCACCACACGACAGCCCGTTCAAATTCAATTCGGGAACTTCTTTCGGATCTATTTTGAGTACCTCCATGATTTTCAAATAGTCTGGATGATTTACGACTTCTTTCTGTTCAAACTGGTACAACAGCTCACCACCTTCGGAAAAACAAAGAAGAGACTAAGATGCATGGCAAATTATATATATACTGCGTCTCGACCCTCAGCAGTAGTGAGGACAAACCAGAATAAATACCAGAGAAAATATGAGTATTAGGAAAAACTAGAAACCGTCTGGGAGCGAGGATGTTACAATGTGGCTCGAAATTGCGATTGTAAATTTAATACACCGTGAATACACAGCCATTTTCATTTACTTGTCTTAGGATAGGTGGCACTGTACTCACTCGTGTATTAGGTAATATATACATATATAATTATATATATGCATATTATGTTATGGTTTCGTCCAGTCATTCGCATGGTCTTCACGACAAACGTCCGGTATGAAAAATGAACAGCTAACATCCACAGCACGCCACCCAATGCACATGGACCGCACGTTTCTATAGGTGAACTACTGTTGCATCGACTAATTGGCCTGCACTAACGTGAGTGTTCGTATATCCAGAAAGGAGAATGAGTTGTAAACAGCCAACTGACGTTGGACAAATACATACCGAAATTGTATAGCTGAGGGGGGGGAGCGAACATACTTGAAACTAAAATCCGGTGGGACGAGGAACTAGTTACATAATAACCCAACAGATCGCATGCGTGTTGCCTGGAGTCGATCAGATTGCCCATGGTATCTGTTTGCTTTCGAGAACGGTCGACCACTGCATCTCAGGAAAGTGGATTGGCCGAATGGTCATTTTGAGCAAGCGATGTGAACAACCGAGGTATGCCAGTTATCGAGTTTTTCATCCTAACTTCGTCAATGTGACCCCCAAAAATGAACAGTTTCCGCATTACTGTAAAAATCGCCAGAAGGTCCAAAAGTGCATCAGAATGACTTTCTCGTCTTCCATGAACGCCCAAAAGACTATGTTTATCCATAGTTAGGGTATTGTTTCTGACTGCGGATGTGTGTGAGTGTGGATAATCTATCTGGTAGTGTAAAGGTTGAGTTCAGTTTCCTCTAGTTACTGCTAGGTTTGACATCAACCACACTTATCGAGTCTAGTATGCCTATGTAAGCAGACCGAAGCACCATAACTCTTGAAGACAGATGAATTACTTATAACTGCAAGGTAAAAGAGACCTAAACGCTTAACTTTCTATCCAACATGTTCAGCAGGACTTCGGTGACAATTTTTAAATCTGGCGAATAGGCATAATGCACTAAGCTTTATTCAACTTTACAATGAGTAGGAAATTCGGCTCACATCAACAAGTCACATGAATAGCAAGCAAGTATACTCCTAAACACGCAATGCTGTTCAGTGTAAATATCACTGTTCACAACTATTACACTCATAACGAAAAAAGTGACATAAGAGAATCGCATGAGGGTGGACTGACCTTTGCCAACTACAAGCAAACCACCAGTTTGCCAACCGTCTCCAGAAAGATTGCCAGAAATGTTTGTGGCCTGGTGATCCGCGTGAAAAGCAAACGCGTATGCGCAAACATACAAAAACGTAGGAAAAAAAAGGTATTAACATGAAATCGATCGAGCATTTTTCGAGCGACCAACAGACTTAACCGGAAACAGTAGTTATTCAATGAAAACACGAAATTGCTTCTGATGAACAAAGATCATAAGACATTGTATAGCAGTATAGTGAAAATAGCCGCAACCACCATGTGAACTGATTTTGAAAGAAAGTTGCTCCGGTGAAATGAACATACAGAATTCAATTGTGTCGATCTATTATGAATGAAAGTATTTATGAACTAGCAAGCCACTGATATGTCGAACACGTTTTTGTTCTGTATACAAATCGCTGAATGAGCCAACGGCATGGACAACCGTAGAAAACAAGATGACAACTTCCTAATTGAAGTGGTCAAGAACCGGAGCACCTACCGGGTGCGTAAACTGCGCATCCGGGAAACAAATGCGAAAACACACGCTTGTATAGTTGATCACAACCATATGCGGCACTAACGAACAAGTCGATACCGCAACTGTTCGGCTCAACAATGACACATAAACGGAACATGTCGAAAAAAACTCTGCTAGAGACAGAAATCATTCAATCACATTTCGGTCGTACATGCTCAGTTGTCATTGCTATACAGCAATGATTCGACCTGTCAGCGTTCAGACTGACACGTCCTTACACAATCCTTTTGCATCTGTGCTTCCCATCACGCAGCATGCATTCCTGCTTGGCAATGTTGTTGTCAAAAATCGACCTATATAAGAGACAATAGTTTGTAACCCATTTGCACAGATTTCTGTTAATATGCTAAATCTCACGACCAGACTAAACTTTTTCATCATCCTGGTTGGAAGAAAATAGAGGTAGATATGAGACAAGCCCACAGATAAAGTAACACATGTGAAACGATTCACGTGAGACGCACACTGGGAGGTAATTCTAAAGTTAATCAACTGTTTAATCATAAACCAAGACAATCTCATAAAAAATACTACAAGACTGTTCAACGGAACGAAAATGTGCTATAGGTAAAACATATCAAATTACAGTGCAAGCGTCCGTAGTGAACACACATAGCAACCGAGTCAAATTAACAGTTGGAAACTCGGGTTACATAGGTTCAACGCTCTCTACCGTACACTAACTATCCCTATGGGACACGAAAATCAACAACTCTAGAAAGGGTAGATTGTTACTATTGCCAATATTCCAACTTCATGTGTCAAGCTGTAAAAAACATATTTAGTGAGTAGTGAAGAATCTCGTCAACACATTACTTCCCTTTTTAGCAAGGCAGACTGGAGATCGATAGGTTTTGGCAACCGGTCAATGTTTTGTTATAGTTGAACATCCTCTCTAGTTGTTGTTTATTGTGCATACATACTGTCATTTGTTTAAATGAATACAACACTTCATCATCGCGTGCCTTGCTTTCTGCTTTCCGGTTGTTGCTGTTATTGTAAGGTAACTGTAGCAACATCAATTTTAACAGACTAGAGGAGCCGAATTAGCTGGAATTCATGAGAAAATCTTTTCCAAACTACAACTGATTTAGTATGGTGGAACTTGTTTTGAATAATTACTGAGTCATTGTACATAGCTGTGTAACACTGTTCACTCATGTTCGTTCCACTACAAGTCCGTGATGCATGCTTTTGTGGTGTTAGGGTAGCCAAAATCATGGGTAAGTGGTCGACAACTGAAAGATACATACGGTCGCAATCACCATCGATTCTCCCATTGTCTAGGTTGAGCGGGGAAGGGTGGTGACAGGGACCACTTGCACCGGTTCTCTCCAAGCTCAAATATGTCGTGCACGTGAACCACCGGAACGAAACTACTCCCGAGGCGTCTCTTAACCTTGTTTTTCACGCATAGATTTGTAGGACGCGATTTAGTACTGCGACCCCGAGGTTCCGTAAAATCGGGAGAGACGTGAGCAAAGGTGAAACAGTGTAGACTGTGATGCATGCACACTGTTATAATGGTAACAGGATGAATTCTTACGAGAGCTGCTATAGCAAAAGGTTGTGAACAGTTACGTATTGCTCAGGGAGTATGATATACAGTATAGCACAGTTACGAATTATGTGAAGTGACATTGACACGAGCGTGCATGGCACTACAACCTCCAGCCTACAACCTTGAATGAACAACTGTTACAGAATCTTATTTTTATTTCAGCGTGACGAGATTGCTTAACCGTGCTATTTTCGTTCACATGCAAACCTATTAGTTGCATTATGCCATTTCAACTGGTAAATCGGTTCGTGCCACAACAAGTAATTTGGATAAGTGTGCTGCAACTGGATAACCGCATTTCTCCCTTTGTTCAGGACACCCTAGTTAAAGAACCACGATACCAGATGGAGCTGCCTACTTTAGCCGCACAACAAGACACCAGTCCTAGCGTATATATGAATACCATTTCAAACGACTCCCCAGTTGAACACGCACGTCAGTTTTGTGGGAGCACAAAACCCAACACATCCACGACTACAACTCGAAATAGGATGTCACACCCAGCAACTATGCAGTCATGGTCTCCAAAATAGTGGAGAATATTGAAGATTTGCCACATTTCAAGGGTGCTGCACTTGGGGACCTACAATACACTAACAATATATACAGTGCGAGGATACAAAGAAATGACCATCATCGCTTGACATATATAAAGACGAAACGCTTTTGCTTACTCATGAGTAAGATAATAAAAATGAACAAAAATAACACATGCGCACAGAGCAAATGAGATGAGCAAACAGAATGTTCAATTCAATCACGAACAGCGTGTACACACGCACAGTTTCCTGTTGCTACAAATCAAGCGTAAGTCAAACGGGCATGAAAAACGAAGCGGAACAGATTGGTACAAAAAGATCAAGGGCAGACTGTTTAAGTGTGTTGCGAGATGGAGCTACACGACCGCAGACAATAAAAACGCTTACAAACTCGTTTGAGTC